>JAMQGT020012298.1:0-256781 GCA_024447675.2 Pterophyllum scalare | reverse complement strand
TATTTAAGTATATCTTTTCATGGGACAACACTGACAAAATGACACTTTGACACAATGAAAAGTAGTCTGTGTGCAGCTTATATAACAGTGTAAATTTATTCTTCCCTCAAAATAACTCAATATACAGCCATTAATGTCTAAACCAGCGGCAACAAAAGTGAGTACACCCCTTAATGAAAGTTCCTGAAGTGTCAATATTTTGTGTGGCCACCATTATTTTCCAGAACTGCCTTAACTCTCCTGGGCATGGAGTTTACCAGAGCTTCACAGGCTGCCACTGGAATGCTTTTCCACTCCTCCATGATGACATCACGGAGCTGGCGGATATTCGAGACTTTGCGCTCCTCCACCTTCCGCTTGAGGATGCCCCAAAGATGTTCTATTGGGTTTAGGTCTGGAGACATGCTTGGCCAGTCCATCACCTTTACCCTCAGCCTCTTCAATAAAGCAGTGGTTGTCTTAGAGGTGTGTTTGGGGTCATTATCATGCTGGAACACTGCCCTGCAACCCAGTTTCCGGAGGGAGGGGATCATGCTCTGCTTCATTATTTCACAGTACATATTGGAGTTCATGTGTCCCTCAATGAAATGTAACTCCCCAACACCTGCTGCACTCATGCAGCCCCAGACCATGGCATTCCCACCACCATGCTTGACTGTAGGCATGACACACTTATCTTTGTACTCCTCACCTGATCGCCGCCACACATGCTTGAGACCATCTGAACCAAACAAATGAATCTTGGTCTCATCAGACCATAGGACATGGTTCCAGTAATCCATGTCCTTTGTTGACATGTCTTCAGCAAACTGTTTGCGGGCTTTCTTGTGTACAGACTTCAGAAGAGGCTTCCTTCTGGGGTGACAGCCATGCAGACCAATTTGATGTAGTGTGCGGTGTATGGTCTGAGCACTGACAGGCTGACCCCCCACCTCTTCAATCTCTGCAGCAATGCTGACAGCACTCCTGCGTCCATCTTTCAGAGACAGCATTTGGATGTGACGCTGAGCACGTGCACTCAGCTTCTTTGGACGACCAACGCGAGGTCTGTTCTGAGTGGACCCTGCTCTTTTAAAACGCTGGATGATCTTGGCCACTGTGCTGCAGCTCAGTTTCAGGGTGTTGGCCATCTTCATGTAGCGCAACAATTCGTCTTTTAAGATCCTCAGAGAGTTCTTTGCCATGAGGTGCCATGTTGGAACTTTCAGTGACCAGTATGAGAGAGTGTGAGAGCTGTACTACAAAACTGAACACACCTGCTCCCTATGCACACCTGAGACCTAGTAACACTAACGAGTCACATGACATTTTGGAGGGGAAATGACAAGCAGTGCTCAATTTGGCTGTATATTGAGTTATTTTGAGGGAAGAATAAATTTACACTGTTATATAAGCTGCACACAGACTATTTTTCATTGTGTCAAAGTGTCATTTTGTCAGTGCTGTCCCATGAAAAGATATACTTAAATATCTGCAGAAATGTGAGGGGTGTACTCACTTTTATGATACACTGTATACAATACTGAGATGTCAACACACATGCAGGTAATAACTGACGATATGTAAGGAGTGACTTTACAATTAATTCTCACCTGCAGTGAAACTGGATTTGTGAAAAATGAAAGAAAGCCGACGCAGGGTTTGCTCCAAAGTTTGATAGATCAAATTAAGCGGACAGGGGAAAGACCACAGAAAGAAATGAAATGCACTCATGTTCCCTCACTTCCCTCACTTCCCAGTGGGCAACAAGTTTTTGCCAATAGACCAGGGAGAATATCCTCATTTGCTCTCTGTCAGAGCTCTCTATTAGATAATTGACTCCTGGAGGCCCACATAGGAGACAAGATATAAACTGGAAGTGAGAGAGACTGAAATAGAACTTTAAATGAATCAAAGTGAGCTTTGGCAGATTTAGACAAAGGGACAGACTATGTGGTCTTCAGAGGAGACAGAAGAGATGTGAGTGAGGATTAATGACCAGACTGAAGAAACTAGACCTGAAAATATAATGTAGTAGCACGCAATAATTCTGCAACATATGTTTTAAAAAGCTTAAACTGTTTCTAAACCATAGTTTATAGTTCTCTGATGGAGCTTCACCACAGTGGGCAACGTTGTTGTTTGCATTTGTAGTTGTGTGCTGATGTGTAAACAATTGCTTTACCTTTTTTTTTTTTTTTGGTTGGACTTAAAAGGAAGCAATTCCTTCCTGTAACTGTGTGCGATTGAGTAATGTGAGACAAAACTTTGCTGCACAACTGGTCCAAAGATGCCACAATGCTGTTTTTAAGGTGGTGAGGCAGCAGTTTTAAATTGTGTTCATGTGCCGCAAGTGCCTCACCAGTCTCATATTTTGTTTGCATTAGCGATTGCAAATACTAGAAACTAGGGAAACAGCTCGTCTCCAAAAAAACAAAACAAACAAAAAAATGTCACTCTGGCTAACTCCATGAGTCATTTTTTCACCTTTTTTTTATAAGGAGTAAAACACAAGATAATTTTTTTTTTTTCGTCTTTGGAAAGAAGCTTTCTATTTTTCCCACTCGCTGGTCTTTGAACCCAGCTAATGTCTTCAGGCACATGCTTCACATTTAATGTGTAGATTAGAGGCAGAAGCATCAAATGACATTTTTGATTTGAACAACTTTGTTCATTTCACAGGTACTTTTTTATGCCCATGTGCCAGCAACGTGGCTGGAGGCATTATGTTTTTGCATAAACAATCGATATGCATAATTTATTCTCATGAACATATGTCTCCTCTGAAGGTACACAAAGCTGACAAACCTGACCTGTCCTATTCTTCTGAATGTGATATGTCAGGAACACCACGAGGGAATTTCATTCCATCTGGCTTAAATATTCAGTTGGAAATAAGCATAAAGTGATCAGAATGTGGTGGTCAAAGGTTCATTAGTTTTTACATAGACTCTTAAACCAACATACACTCTGTAAGAAAGAAGAGCAAGTGATTTACCAAAAATATTAAGTGTAATCACAGGAACATTTTGCTTCTAAACAACTGCCTATCGGGCAGCAATACATGCATTTTTTTCTAATATCAGGGAATTAAGTTAATGCACAGTGTTACACATAGTTACAGTGCATATGATGTTTTCAAGTTGCACTTTCTTAGTTAAGTGTAAATGTTTCTTTGCCTTCTTCTTGTGCAGGAACATTGAAAACAACCCCTGGCACACACATGTATGATGATGCTAAGCTTTAAAAAGCCACTGGTCATCTAGGGTTAACTAGTACTTTAAAAGTACTGTCCAAACATCTTGAGCCACCCCTCATTTCTTTATATTTTGCTTCCAAGAAGGCAGACTTTCTTGTAATTCTTTCAAATAGTCGTAAGCAACAGTTCTTCAGGCTTTCTGAAGACCTTTGAGTTTTTCTTTGGACATTTTCAGTCCAGTCTATTTTCAAATTTTGGAATTTTAGAAATTAAAATTTTTGTTTCAAATCAGCATACATGGAGGTCAGGAGAGAGGCACAATAGCAAGTGTCTGCAGCCATCTGTAAAACATGGTGGAGGCTCTGTCATAGTTTACGGCTGCATTTCAGCCAGTGATGTTGGGGATTGTGTTAAAATTGATGGGCTTATGAAGACAGATTTTGATATACCATGTAATAGCATCTTGAATCCCTCTGATTGGCAACAGCATAATTTTCAGCATGACAATGAGCCTAAACACACTGCCAGTGCAATAAAAGCATACCTGGAGAGAAAGACGCACAGTGGAACACTATCAGTCACGGACTGGCCTCCCCAGAGCCCGGACCTCAACATCATTGAAGCAGTGTGGGATCATCTTGACAGAGAACAGAACAAAAGGCAGCCAACATCCAGAGAAGAGCTTTGAATGTCCTTCATGAAGCCTGTAGAACTGTTTCTGAAGACTATACCAAATACCATATCAAATATTAACTTTCAAATGTATTTCCCATTTTCCAAGCAAAATAAAAAGATGGATGGCTCAAGGGTTTGCACAATATTGTAAAAAGAATTTTTGCTTATATGGAACACGAATGGAAAAGCATTTCAAATGTATTTGAAACTTCTTTTGGAAGCTAAAATCTTCTAGTTTCTGAAAATTTGCCTATTTACTGTGGCTACAACTAAGACAGAACTCTAATCCTACCCATAAATCTAGGTGGATAGATGGCGACCTGATGAATGTTAAGATATTAATGTGGCAGATAAAACAATGTAGATGGATCAAATCCTCTAAAAAAAAAAAAAAAAAAAAAAATCAGTTGTCCCCATATTTGCATATCATACAACTTTAAAAGCTTCTTTCACATTTAATTACTGTGTGAAGAAAGCAGTACAAGAGAGTTTTTGTCTTCTTCACTTCTCTTTTGCCTGTATCTTTATCCCAGCCTGCCACTTGCTGACAGGTATTTTCATTCCCATGAGTGGAGAAATGTGTTCTTTCCTATTTTCCTTCCTCTTCTCTAGTTATTAAATTGGACAAGTATCCAAGCTGTTGTGGAAGCTTGTTTTGAAATGTTTGCTCTCCTTTCTCTTGGCGTCAGTGTTTGATAGGAGCTCCAATACTGAACAACTCCACCGAAATGGCTTTTCAGTCATACCGTACATAGGCTATTCATAACCTATGCATTTATGTGCCAAAATGTATTACACTGGGCTGAACAACTAATTTTCTAGTACAGACAGACTCAGTTGAAATGAAGCCAATAACCCCTGAAGCACCAGTGCCCTCTCACATTACATCATTTAACAATATCTGGGAAGTGTTGAAAACAGCTCTTCTGTACAAAATGAATAGGGAGATGTGTTCAGTAGAGTTTCAAAAGGGAACCTTTTTACAGTATTTAACTTTTGCCCTGCCTGTCTTTTACACAGCATTCGACCGGTATTTCCGTAGCCGCTCGCTGTCCAACAACAGAAGAAATGTTTGGTTTGCCGAATTCTGGGAGGAAAACTTTAACTGTAAGCTGGGAATGCATGGCAAAAGACCTGGCAGTCTGAAAAAATGCACAGGTAAGACTACATTCTTCTGTTATTCAAGTTACTAGCACCCCTTTTGGGGGGGTGGGATTAAAAAAACTTTTGAATTTCTGACTTCAGGTACAAAAAGAGATGAAAATGTGCCCGGATACTTTGGAGTTTTACACTTGAGGCTGTAACAGATTGTTTTGCCAGTTTGAGAACAGCTGTAATTCTGCAGATCTA
This sequence comes from Pterophyllum scalare, assembly GCA_024447675.2. NCBI lineage: Eukaryota > Metazoa > Chordata > Actinopteri > Cichliformes > Cichlidae > Pterophyllum > Pterophyllum scalare. The sequence goes on along the minus strand of JAMQGT020012298.1, from coordinate 251,578 downwards.
TAGAAGCTTCTAAGTTTTACTTTCTGAAAAATGGAGCAGAAGGTCAGCTATAATTGGTCTTCTGTTATCCTGGCAATGCATCAGCTACCTCCTTGCATCGTGCCCAGTGTCATTGCTCTTGTTTTGGTTCAGTGTAAAACAAGAACTAACCACCCCTGCTGGACAAATTCCCTAAAGGCACACCCAGCTTTTCACATTACCCCAGCTCGGAGGCCCCACCTTGCAACTTACAGGACTTAAAGGATCTGTTGCTAACATCTTGGCGACAGAGACCACAGCACGCCTTCAGGGGTCTAGTGGATTCCATGCCTCAATGAGTGAGGGCTGCTTTGGCAGCAAAAAGGGACCAACAGAATATTACGCAGGTGGTCATAATATATATCTGTGTGTGTGTGTGTCTCTGTGTTTGTGTGTGTGTGTGCATGCGTGCGCACTGCTGGCTCTGTTAAGTAACTTTAAACCCCAGATGAAATTAGCTGTTGGGATTTAAGCAGCAATATAGCTCAACAAGAACAATTGTTTGTGTACTCAAAGCTTAAAGGGAAATTAAATAGTTGTTGGAGTCTGTGCTTGTAAATATTGCAATGCACTCTCTTCTGTGTGTTTTGCTGTGTGTGTGTGTGTGTGTATGTGTATGGTATATAAGTGTATTTGTCCTGTAATAAACACCTCTTGCTGTCATTTTGTTTGCAGTGCTTCTATATGATATACACTGCTCAAAAAATAAAGGGAACACTCAAATAACACTTCCTAGATCTGAATGAATGAAATATTCTCATTGAATACTTTGTTCTGTACAAAGTTGAATGTGCTGACAACAAAATCACACAAAAGTCATCAATGGAAATCAAATTTGTTCACCAATGGAGGCCTGGATTTGGAGTCACACACAAAATGAAAGTGTAAAAACACACTACAGGCTGATCCAACTTTGACTTAAAACAAGTCAAAAGAGGCTCAGTATTGTGTGTGGCCTCCACGTGCCTGTATGACCTCCCTACAACGCCTGGTCATGCTTCTGATGAGGTGGCGGATGGTCTCCTGAGAGATCTCGTCCCAGACCTGGACTAAAGCATCCACCAACTCCTGGACAGTCTGTGGTGCAATGTGACGTTGGTGGATGGAGCGAGACATGATGTCCCAGATGTGCTCAATCAGATTCAGGTCTGGGGAACGGGCGGGCCAGTCCATAGCTTCAATGCCTTCATCTTGCAGGAACTGCTGACACACTCCAGCCACATGAGGTCTAGCATTGTCCTGCATTAGGAGGAACCCAGGGCCAACCACACCAGCATATGGTCTCACAAGGGGTCTGAGGATCTCATCTCGGTACCTAATGGCAGTTATACTACCTCTGGTGAGCACAGGGCGCCCATGGTGAAATTGCCAATCCTGGTGTTCTTTGGCAAATGCCAAGCATCCTGCATGGTGTTGGGCTGTGAGCACAACCCCCACCTGTGGATGCCGGGCCTTCATACCATCCTCATTGAGTCAGTTTCTTACCGTTTGTGCAGACACATGCACATTTGTGGCCTGCTGGAGGTCATTTTGCAGGGCTCTGGCAGTGCTCCTCCTGTTCCTCCTTGCACAAAGGCGGAGGTAGCAGTCCTGCTGCTGGGTTGTTGCCCTCCTACGGCCTCCTCCACGTCTCCTGGTGTACTGGCCTGTCTCCTGGTAGCGCCTCCAGCCTCTGGACACTACGCTGACAGACACAGCAAACCTTCTTGCCAAAGCTCGCATTGATGTGCCATCCTGGATGAGCTGCGCTACCTGAGCCACTTGTGTGGGTTGTAGAGTCTGTCTCATGCTACCACGAGTGTGAGGGGTTAGGGTTAGGGTTAGGGTCCCCACCTGCAGAACCACTCCTTTATTGAGTGTGACTTGCTAATTGCTAATAATTTCCAGCTGTTGTCTATTCCATTTGCACAACAGCATGTGAAATTGATTGTCAATCAGTGTTGCTTCCTAAGTGGACAGTTTGATTTCACAGAAGTTTGATTTACTTGGAGTTATATTGTGTTGTTTAAGTGTTCCCTCTATTTTTTTGAGCAGTGTATGATGGCTTGACCTGGATTTTTACATCCTACCAAATTGTTTGCAGCTTGTTATTTTACATAGGACCAGGCAATACAGCTATTCCGTGTCTTTAAATGTCTTTGCACATGTGTGCACATGATTCAGATGATGCTGTGTGTGCACTTTTTCAGTACCTACACCTGTCACTGGCTACATAAAAAGTGTAGCCAGTGACAGAAGAGTTAGCAATGCCAGCTGACATGACCTGTAGGTATACCTCTGTGTCTGCTGTGATTGGGTCTGTATGTTTATATGTGTGTCATAGCCACTACTCCCTGGCTGATGCCTGCCATTGGCTCACATAATTAGGTTTGTAAGGGCTGTGACTCCCATTGACCGTCTATTACTTGCTGTGGCATCTGTGTATGTGGGCATCTATGTGTCAGGGGTCCTGTAGTCATGAAGCAGAGTCTATTAATTCCAAGTGCTGGGGTTTGTGACCTCCAAATCATCAACACAGAAGCCAATCAGCAGCCTGCTGCTCAAGGTCGCTGTTGTGAGACAGCTGATGGGAGGATATGGAAATGGCTGTGATTATTGCATGCGATTGGGCTGAGAGAGGGAGGGGGGCTAACAGAAAGCGAGATGATGTTAACAAATGCCCCCCCCCCCCCAAAAAAAACAACAGAGGGGAATAGAAAAATTCAGTTGGAACACAAATTACACATAAACAGTGACAAATAGGATAATAAAATATTCAAGTAACATGGGAAAATCAGTAAATGAGAATAGGCAAACTAATACGAGACACTAAGACTGAGAAAAGGATGAGGGAATTAAAACTGCTCTTTCTGAATCTGAGGTCTAACCTCCTAACCTTATAAGATTGGATTGGCTAAATGACCTGCAATGTTTGATGGTGTTCATTTTTCACTGAAAGTGAATTTAATATGTATCATCAGAGTACAGTTGAAAATCCATGATGCACATCAAAATAATTCCTAATTACAAAACAAGATCAGAAGGTTAAGCCACTCCATAATACAGCCTGTGCCCCTGCTTACAGAATAAGTTGGGGAAATATAGTTTTTTACACTGTAATACATAGAAGATACTTAAAATTTTAAACTACCTACAGTATAATTATTTTCCTTTCCTTTGCAATATTATTTAAAATTGCTTACAGTAATTGCTTCTTATTTACTTTAAAACTTGAATTGTACCTTCTTATTCCAGTGTATCTACTACATTGTAATTTCAGATAAAATACATTGAAATTTAAATCAAGGAAAATTATACCATCAGTCACATACCGTATTACATAGTCCTGCGTCAGGAGTTCAATGCTTCTCCCATTGGTTTATGGTATTTTGTGCTATAATCTATAAAAATGATCATTTAGTTTTTGTATTTTTTGCTTGTATTTGCTCCAAATGAATGTGCAGGAATGACAGTATACTCTTCTGAGGTTAAGTGGTGCAGTAGCGTACAATGGAACAACTTGAGTGGCATACATGTGTCACAGTTCCATTATAATCCATGTAGCAACAACTTGCTATATTATCGGCAATGTTTAAAAAATGCATATGTTGGGTTTTAGAAATTTTAAAAATGTAATTTGTTGAAATCATTGATAAAATCAGCATTTTGTGAGATAGAAGCCACTGACAAATAAAGAAAATAGAGTCGTCATGACTCTTACATCATTTTCTCTTTACGTCCTTTCCCCAACCTCTTCATTTGAACCTGGAAGATACTTTTTCTTTATTCTTGTCAGTAAAAAATGACTTACATGAAGATAATGCATATTTCATGGGAATATCCCCAGCCTACTCTATAATGTAAAATAACATACGACGCATTGTAGTAGTTACATGATATCTCCAGTGATTTGCTTCTAAAGCTGCTACGACCAACCAGACATCTGTCCTCTGGTCCAATAAATGCATTTTAATGATTTATTTAGAGTACATTACCACACCTTTCAGCTTTCATCATTTCATCTTTCATCAAAAGAATAGTAAGCATACAAAAAAGGGAAATCCAAGGCACTTAGACTGCTGAGTGAAAAGTAAAAAGCCTTTTTTGAGACCTGGCTCATGAGTACATCAGTCGACAACTCAGATGCCGGCATGAAAGTGTGTTCTGTTGAAAGAACATATTTAGGTAAAACTGATGCTTGAGGGCAAACTGTTTTAAGCAGACACCAGATTACAAATACAACTAAACACTTAGACTGGAAACACACATACATATTGGTTATACAGTACCAGTCAAAGTTTGGGACATACCCTCTCGTTCATTGTTTACATTTTTTTTTCCTACATTGTAAATTAATACCAAAGTCATGTCTGGATGACTTCTATGACTTCCTATGAAGGAACACATAAGAAAGTGAACTCAAAAGTGTTAAACAAACCAAAATATGTTTTAGATTTTAGATTTCTTCAAAGTAAGGACCTTTTGCTTTGATTAGAGCTTTGCACACTCTTGGCATTCTTTCAATCAGCTTCATGAGATGATCACCTGAAATGGTTTTCCAACAGTCTTGACAGAGTTCCCAGAGGTGGCATGTCGCTGCAGAATGCTGTGGCAGCTATGCTGGTTAAGTGTGGCTTGGATTTTGAATAAGTCAACAACAGTGTCACCAGCAAAGTACCCCCATACATCACACTTCCTCCTCCATACTTCACGGCAGGAACTACACATGTAGGAACCATCTGCTCACCTTTTCTGTGTCTTACAAAGACATGGTGTTTGGAACCAAAAATCTCAAACTTGAAATCATGAGACCAAAGGACAGATTTCCATTCATCTTAGGTTCATTCCTTGTGTTCCTTGGCCCGAACAATTCTCTTCCTCTTGTTGGTCTTCCTTAGAAGTGGCTTCTTTGCAGCAATTCAATCATAAAGTCCAGATTCATGCAGTCCTCTCTAACAGTTGGTGTTGAGATGCGTGTTCTACTTGAACTCTGTGAAGCATTTAGGTGGGCTCTTATCTGGGGTGCTGTTAACTTGAGCTTTCTGAGGCTGGTAACTCTGATGAACTTATCCTGTGATGCAGCGGTAACTCTTGGTCTTCTTTTCCTGGGGAGATTCTGATGAGAGCCAGTTTCATCATAACGTTTGATGGTCTTTGTGACTGCACTTGAGGAGACTTTCAAAGTTCTTGAAATTTTTGGGATTAACCTTCATTTCTTAAAGTAATGATGGACTCTCGTGTTTCTTTAATTAGTTGAGTAGTTCTTGCCATAATATGGATTAGAACATCACTCAAATAGGGCTATTCACTGAATACCAACTCTACCGCTTCACAACACAACTGATGGTCTCAAACACATTAAGAGTGCAAAAACTTCAAGAAATTAACTCTTGACAAGGCACAGTTGTTAACTGAAAACCATTCCGGGTGACTACCTCATAATAGAAAATGCCAAGATGTGCAAAGCTGTCATCTAAGCAAAGCGGTGCCTACTTTGAAGAATCTAAAATATAAAACATATTCCTTTTTGTTTACTAAATAATTCCAAATGTATTTGTTTATAGTTTGGATGACTTTAGCATTAACCTACAATGCAGATACCTTTAAATAATGAAAAAACACTGAAGGTGTGTCCAAACTTTTAACCGGTAGCCTACTGTATCTATAATAATGAATGGATATGTCTTAGTATACAGTATATGTGGTACTTATATAATCTTTTTCTGTTTCTGACACATGCACACACACACTCAGTGCCACACATCATTTGTCACAGCTGCTAAAGCTAGACCAAACACAGCAGGGCCACCCTGTATCAATGACCCAGAAAACCCAATTGGAGTTTAGCATTTGCTTCCATTTGTAGTTTCAAACTGTATTGCCCAGTAAACTGGATCTGAGCAGGATTTTTGCCTATTTTGAGTAATGTTGCACCATAGTGATGAAGGCTAAATTATATACACATTGAGATAAAATACACGACATGACCTTCACAGATCAAATTCCAAAATTGAGTCTAACAGCATTAGCCTACTAGCGGCATCGTGTGCTGGTTAGCACTTGTTAGCATTGCTGCCTCACAGAAAGAAGGTCCTAGGTTTGAATCCACCTTGGCCAGGGCTATTCTGTGCGGAATTTGCATGTTCTCCCCGGTTTTCTCTGGGTACTCCGTTTTCCTCCCACAGTCCAAAGATACGTGGTTAGTGGGCTTAGGTTAATTGGTGATTCTCAATTGGCCGTAGGTGTGAATATAGGTGGTTGTCTGTCTCTCTGTGTTGGCCATGTGACAGGCTGGCCAGTACAGGATGTACCCTGCCTCTCACGCCATGACACCTGGAATAGGCTTCAGGCCCCTCACGACCCTAAAAAGGATAAGTGGAAGAGAATGGATGGATGGAGTCTACCCACTATTTTTCCAACCTACGGCTTTCAAGGCTAGCATCTAAAAGGCTGAGGAGGTCCCAGAATAGAGCCATACTTCCAAGTATAAATTATTACAGATGGAAGTAAAAATATTCTATTGCCTTTAGGGGTCCTATCTGAAATTATTTTTTGCTTTTTGCAAATCAACTGAATCAGCCTCTCCACTGCATACTTCTCACTGTCTTCCAGCCACAACAATTAATCTGCCTTGTACTTTACATGGTAAATATAACAAATAAACGTGAGATCTAAAGTTTGTGTAAGATTTAAGGCTTTTAATTTTAAGTGTAATTTTAAATATTCTGATTTTCTGGAGGTCCCCTCACCTCGTTCTTGTCCGCTTTGTCTCACATTGTTGATAAAAATCCTGGAAAGTCCCTGATTATAAGATATATTGAGTCTTTATAACAGTGCATGACAATGTAAAATGTCTTTGAAAATACTTGTAGTTTAGTTAAAAGAAAATAATTGTAGTTTAGTTAAACATGAGGCTACATCTGTAAGAATTTGATGAGGAATAGTGAAGAGAACCCAGAACTATCATCCAGGTGAAAATGACACTGTAAAGAATGCATGTACAGTACAAACTCTGTGAGAAAACAGTACTCCCATAATAGTTTCATCTCGCTGGTCTTTTTTCATGATTCAAGAATTACCATAACGCTGCAGCTTCTTTTACAGCTGCCTAATGAAGGTTACGCTCTAACTTCCTTCCTACTTAATAGGCAAACACAGAGGATTATCAAATTCTTGCACACAACACACACACAAGGCTTTATATTTCCTTAGTGTAACATAAATAATTAATACTTTACAGAGTGTTGTTGATGAGGAATTTATCTTCTAAAGTCTACTTGGCTAATTTGATGCCCTTGTTTTCTGAATGCATGAATGCTTTTCTTACTCAGTGCAAAATCATGTTTCTGAAGATACAGAGTCTTCATCCAACACTAGTGATGTGTGCATGGATCTGTCTGTGGGAGAAGCACAGGACCATTCCAGGAGTTAATGAGATCCTGACTTAGCCCAGCATGCACACATTTACCCTTGCGTACAAACACATGTTCACTCACTACAAATAGACCATATCCTAACGAGGTCGATAGGGAAGGGGAGTTATTAGGCTCACAGGCTGAATAAACTGTTCCCTCCCATGTGAAAAGGCATAAGGATGGAACAGACTGAAGGATGGAGACAAGCACAGATGGAGAGCTTGATGGACAATTAGAGACAGACAGGCACAGACAGACAGATTACTGACTGTGAGACACAGACAGCAACAGACAGTGCTTTATGACTCTGTCCAACATTAGTTTTCAGTAGGTGAGATGAAGTGTCACTTAGCTGCAGTGAAATGAGTCTTTTCCTTTTCTTGCAGAGGACATGGTTATCTATAGCTCTCAGTGATGCACTCTGTATGTATATGTGGTGGCTGATTTATGATTTGCAGTCCTACAATAGGGAGCATACTTGTAACATGTGTCTGGATTCTTATACTGTGAAACTTTACTAACACACACTATAATCCATCTTGATGAGTCCCAAATCTCATTGCTGGGGAAGAAAAAGGCACAACAAGAAAAACAAAGAACAAAACCCCAAAAGACTATAGACTAATGAAATAAACATGCACAGGAGGTAGACTTATACATATATAGTACACCTATACTATAAAGTGTTAAGGCATTGTGTACCCATTGTTACCTCAACATGTTCATGTTATTATGAGTTGAGATGTTTGACAGTTGTTAGCACTGCTGCCTCACAGTAAGAAGGTTCTGAGTTTGAATACACTGGCTGGCAGGGGCATTTTATGTGTGGAGTTTGCACGTTCTCTCTGTTTGTGTGTGGTTTCTCTCTGAGTACTCTGGCATCTTCCCACAGTCCAAAGGCATGCGTGAAGTTACGTTAATTGGCACTGGACCTGTTCATGGTGTGCCCCACCTTTTGCACTATGGCAGCTAGGATAGGTTCCAGTAACTCTACATCCCTAAACTGGATTCATGGAAGAAAATGAAAAGGTGGATGGAGTTCAGATGCCCAGTTCCGGTCTATATGTTACAGCAGTGGTATATAAACACATGGGGAGTGAAAGAGGGGAGTGGAGGAGAAATGCACATTGCTTTTCAGTACACCGTGTGAAGTACCCCAGCAGCCTGAGCCTATAACAGCATAACTAAGGGATGCTTCAGTGTCACGTGATCCACCTCTAACTCTGAGCTTTAAGGAAAGTTTCAAGTCTAATCTTAAAAGTAGAAAGTGTGTCTGTCTCCTGAATATGAACTGGTGGCTGTTTCCACAGAAGAAGGGCCTGAAAGCTGGAGGTTCTGCCTTCCATTCTACTTTTGGAAACTCTAGGAATCACAAACCACCCTGCAATCTGTGATCAAAGTGGTCTGTTGGGACGATATGGTACCATGGGGTCTGTATATGATTAGAAGGATTTTAAATTCATTTCTGGCTTTAACAGGGAGTCAATGAAAAGAAGCTAGTGTTTGGGGAAATCTGATCTCCATTCCCTTTCAGTACTCTCCCTACAGTGTTTTAGATCAGCTGGAAGCTTTTCAGGGACTTTTTTTAAAACATAACCTGATAACAATGAATTACAATAGTCCAAACTAGATATAATTAATGAATTAACTATTTTTTCAGTGTCTCTGAGATAGCGTAATTCTAATTTTAGCAATACAATGCAGATATATGCACATGTGTGAAGAAGGACATACTCTGTGTACAAGGACATACTCTAGTCAAAAGAGACTCCAACAGTCCTCACAGTGTTAATGGAGGCTAAGGTAATGCTATTCTCAGTAAGTATCCAGTTAGACACCATGTTTCTAAGATTTTTTGGGCCAAATATAATAACCTCAGTTTTGTCTGAATTTAGAAGAAGAAAATTACAGGCCATCCAGCCTTTACAGTCTGACAGTCTGTCCAAACTTTGACTGGTACTGTGTGTCTTTAATCTACCTGTAGTTTAACTAGTGTTATCTGGCATAATAGATACATTTAGGTGGGTATTATGTCTAGATAGCAATGGATATGTATGCAGCTTTGTAATAATATTGTCAAAGAGAAGCAAGTATAATGTAAAAAGTACTGGTGCCAGCACAGAACCCTGTGGAACTCCATAACTAACTTTTATGTGTGAAGAAGATTCTTCATTTACAAACAAATTGGAATCTATCACATAAAAACAAACAGTGCATTTCCTTTAATTCCAGCAGTTTGTTCTAGACTCTGTATTTAAATGTACTGAATGCTCCATAGAGGTCTAGCTAGACAAGCACAGATAGAGTCCACTGTTAGAGGCCATTAAAAGAGCTCTACTACCCGTCATTAGTTCTGTTTCTGTGTTGTGACAAACTGTAAATCTTGACTGAAACTTTTCAGATAAATCATTCCTCTCCAGATGATCACTTAGCTACTTTTTTGAGAATTTTTGAAATAAGAGGAAGGTTGAAAATCTGCCAAAAATTAGCCAAGAGAGCTGGATCAAGTGAAGGGTTTTGACAAATGGTTTAATTACAGCCACCCTAAAAGCCCATGGAACAAGTTATGATCAGATACACTGATCATATTTAAAATTGCAGCATGAATTAATGATAAGACTCCTTTGAACAAGCTTGTTGGGATGGTATGTATATGTGGAAGCAAACAGCTGCAGTTGTATTTGACCAGACAAATGTAAGTCCAATAATTCCTCTCCTTTCAGCTCTGTAAAATACCTGGCTCAGTAGCTGTCAGTCATCCCCAGTTTTCTGCTTACTTTGTTGCCTAAATAATCTAACACTTTGATCAATGTGGCTTTGTATTAAATGGGAAAATGTTTAAAAATGATGGTGAGTACATAAGCATCAGCAATTTTATTTTAGGGCAACCATATTCTGCAGTTTCAGCTGTCATTTCTCATTTTTTTGTAACATTGTCACATTCTTAGATCTTCTAAAGCAGCACAGGGCTATCACACAAAGAATGAAGGCCAACACTTTGAAAGTCAGACTTAGATTTTAGAAACAGGTTGCTTTATTTTTTTCCTGTGTAACTCTTGAATAACACAGGAGTTTTAATAGTACTAATGGATGATGGCACTAGTGCCTAAAAGATCAAATGCAGTTGACCCTATTATTACTCAAGACCAGATTCAACACCATACTTATTTTTGATTGTGTGCAGCTAAATAAATGTACTGTGAATATGAAGAATAACAGCATGCGTGTGCATATTCTGTGCATTTCTGTCTCTGCATTTGTCTGTAAATTGATACCATTAAAGGTACTCACACCTCTTATTCTGCTGTTTATTGACCTTCCTTTTATAAACCTACAGTCTATTTATCATCTTTCACTCCTGCTTTTATTTTTAGCTTTGCTTCCCGCTCATCCTTCTGTCTTGTTTGATCCATTTTCTCTCCTGTCTTGCCGGCTTTATTGTGCTCTTTCTCTGCCTTCACTTGTCTCTTTGGTTCCACTTTCTCTGTTTGTTAGTGTGTTTGTTCAAGAGTGGGAAGGCGGGAGGTCCAGTGACATAAAGCACAAATTCCTTCAACAAAATCAAAAACAACAACAAAAAAAACCAGGAAATTCTTGTTTATATGTTAAGCTAAAGCTGTGCAGGAGAGAGATTAAAAGAAGGAAAGGAAATTTAAAAAGTTGAAGGCAGAGAGGAAGTTATGCCAGGACAGTGATTCAGCAAGATATGAATAATGACCAATGAATAATTTATATTAGCTGTGTGTACCATCAGCAGTAATATATACCAGCAATAATGTAGAGTGTAATATATATTAGCCACATATGTCAGTGGTATCACATTATTCATGAAAAAGGCTGCTCTGCCACGAATTGCTCTTTATAAAACAGACAACATTCTCACTCCAGTCTGACAGCAGGTCTGAGCAGAGGCGGAAAGTAGATGAAAGATGAGAATAGGAGCAGAAGGAAAATCCGAATGCCAAATTTCAAATAATACTTGCTTATTTCAGCTTTTTTTATTATTTCTACCAGTAACAGTAACATTGAGATTAGCAAGTCAATTACTGGCAAACCTGTGACATTTGTAAAAAAAGAGGGCTAACCGAGCTACACACACACAGTCTAATGAACATAAAGGTTTTACTGTACTACATCTAATTTCTATTTATTGTGCTCTCTCATTGCTTCAAACACTGATGTAGGAAAACACTGAGCTACTAGTCAAAGAATTCACAGGTCCCACATCCACTTCATGTAACCCTGTTCACTGGGCTAGTAGCATCCCAACGTTCCTTATTCTCATCCCTTGTCCGCTTATGCTGTAGCCTTGTTCCAATAGCCCACTTCTCATCAGTAGGTCCTGGTTCTTCAACACCTGACATGGACCTTGTTAATCCAGGTGACAGCTGAGCTGACATGGCTTCGGTAATATATATCTCTCACTCATGTTCCAGTGTGGTACCATGATAGGATGCCACCTGTGCAGCAAGTCCAGTCATGAAATTTCCTCACTACTAAATATTTAGCAGTCAACTGTTAGTGGTATTATAACACAGTAGAAGTGATTGGGAACGACAGCAACTCGGCCACAAAGTGGTAGGCCGTGTATAATCAGAGAGCAGGGTCAGTGGATGCTGAGGTGCATGGCGTGCAGATGTCGCCAACTTTCTGCAAAGTCAATTGCTACAAACCTCCAGTCTTCATGTGGCCTTCAGATTCAGCTCAAGAACAGTTTGTAGAGAGCTTCATGGAATGGGTTTCCATGGATAAGCAGCTGCATCCAAACCCTACATCACCAAGCACAATGCAACGTGTCAGAAGCAGTTGTGTAAAGTACGCCACCACTGAATTCTAGAATAGTGGAGATGTGATCTCTGGAGTGACAAATCTGCCTGCCAATCTGATGGTGTTTGCCAGGAGAACAGTGCTGGTCTGACTGCATTGTGCCAAGTGTCAGTAACATAAAGCACAACCCCCACATCGTGTTAGGGCTCACAAGCTAGTGTGCTGGTCCCAAGTTTGGATAAATGGGAAAGTTGCATCAAGAAGGGTGACTTTACAATCTGTGCCAAATTTTATTATTATTGCCACAGGAATACTGTAATTAGGTGAACATGAAAATTCAAGTTCCCAGAACTTTTATAAAGTCAACAACAGCAGTCAAAAGTTTAAAAAAACTCAAGAAGCTATTGAATCAAGTTTGATGTTTTGAGTCTTCTAAACTTTAGCTTTTTCACAGTGCACACAGCAAGATGTACCACTTGAGATAATTGCTACACACAATGCTCCAAAAGGCACGGGCACAAACTGGGTAGAGTGCCCCAATCAGGAACTAAAATTGAAGGCCACCTGCGGACCCCCCCCCCCAAATCAGTTAGATGCCCCAATCCTGAAAATCTTAACTATTAAGCTTTAATAGCTAATTTGCTATTTGCCTTTTTTAAATAATACATTTTAACATAGAGGTCTATGGGGATTTACTTGCTTTTGGAGCTAGTCTCTGGCTTGCTATTCCAGGAAGTTCAGTTCATGGCACTTCATGCTTGACTTCACCCTCACTTTTTCCCTCAAACAGGCTGATGCTTCAGTAAACTCTGATCAAGTAATTGATTTCAAAACACATCTGCATCTGTGCACCAATAAAAGTGCTATTATAAATAAGATAATTAGTGCCTTCAGCTGTTAGAATACTTTTCAAACTGCAGTAAGTCGGAGTAATTTTTTAGGAACTGGTTCATTTAGTCATCCAGCCAGCTGTGTAATAGCGCTTTTAACCAAGTCCTTTCTCTCCTTCTCTATCTGTTTTTCCAGTGATAGAGTTTAAACAGATGCACATTTCTGAGACCTGACCCTTAACTGCTAAATATATATATATATATATATATATATATATATATATATATATATATATATATATATATATATATATATATATATATATATATATATATATATATATATATATATATATATGTATGTATGTAAGATTTACTTTATTGATCCAGCCATTGAGTCTACACAGACATATAGGCCACAGCTGGATGATATTAAAATAATATTTGACATCGAGTTCTGATCCCACAGAGGAGGCACCAATTATAAAACACAAATGCATTCACACAAGTGCACACACTTAGATTATAATTGTACAAACACAGACACATACTTGAACTCAGACTTGAACCTTGTGACTGGTATTTGTGCAGTAGTGTATTGACATAAGCCCTGGCTTCAGTGCTCTCTTGTCAAATCATGTAGAGCAGATCTCTGTCTGATGCTCATTTGCTCTTTTTTCTTATTGATTAGCCATGTCTTCCTTGGTAGATTACCCTCAAAGATCTAAGCCAGTCAAATATAGTTTGCATGGTTTTTGTGTGTTATAAAATATGAGCAAAAACACATTTAAATAGAGCAGTACTAGTTCCATAGTTGGATATTTTAACAATATTGAATTCTGATGTGTGTGGGTAGCATCTCCCTATGGTGTCATCTTCCTGATGTTTTTGAGGTACCTTTGATAAATGAGAGAAAAGCTAATTAATCAACCTTTATGTAAATATATTCATGAACATCTGAACTTAGCAAGCAACATTGCAGGGCTCATAAATAAATTTCCTTCTCATATATTTTTATAAGCCAATTTGCCTTCAGCAGAAAAAAAAAAGAAAAAGAAGGAGGAGGTGGTGGTGGTGGTGGTGGTGGTAGAGTCAGGTGGCGGTTGAGAAGAAAAGAAAATTAGAGTAAAATTCTTGTAGTTGTTGAGAGTTTAAAAGGAGGGAATTGAATATGTGTTCCAAATTGATGTTTAATTAAGGAGCTTGTTCACATCATTAGTCTGTCTGTCGGCTGTGTTGCCATCAATCACAGCATGCGTAAAATCTGCCCAGCACACTGGTCTATGAAGGCATCCATCAAAGCACTTAGCCAGTCAGCATTCTTGCATTAGTCTCACCTCACTGCCTTCATGTATTGCTTTGTGTTTGTATTAGACAAGGCACTCGCTTCACTAGCAAGGCAGTGAAACGTATTTCAAGGGTTTTGCCAACATCAAGCTCACTGTGGAGTCCCCAAGTGTTTCTTTTACCTCATATCATCAAAATAGTACGATTAAAGATACAGCCTTTACATGTTGTATTCTTAATCCTTCTCAACCTGTGTAAAGCAAGATTTTAATTTTGCTTTACACACTATGGACAACCACACATATAATGGTGACACAAAACAGACTTGAAAAATAGTTTCCAATATAACCAGTAGCTGCCTAGACGTCAGGTAGGAAGTCGGTCAAAACATCCACAGCCATTTCATGATATGTTTAGTTATATAACTTTTTAACTATGACAGCTTCACTATAAAGATAAGAATGAATTTTACAACCACCTTTTACATTTCTCTAATGCTCCAGTCTCATAGCTCTAGAGACTGGTTGGCAATCCCTGGGAAGCAATAGGCCACTAGGGAAAAATTATTTTCCCTGACCAGTCAGTGCGTGGTTGCTGGGGGTTGCTGGCTGACTGTGAAATCAATTGCTAATGCCCCAGTCACATCATAGACTATGTATTCTCCAACCATTTGGCTAGTGGTTGGTAGGTGAAAATTGATCACAAAGAGATATGCAGTGCTGCACCAAAAACTTCCTTGCAATTACTTTGGTCACTAGCAGGTAGCCGTGGTTGCCCATAATTTGCATGGAAGGTACCGACTTGTCTGCAAACACTTGCCACCTGCTTGCCAAGTGGTAGCGACACCTTACTGTTTTACTGCTCCAACCAACATGTTTTGAAAGGATTTAACTTTTACCTTGAAGGTGGACAATCTCGGTTGGCATTGCACTTTTCACAGTTTTACCACCACTTAGCAAGAAGTTGATGAGTTTGCCGAGAAGTCAGTGAAGCTACAGGTGACCACGGCAACCTGTTAGTGACCAAAACAATGACAAGGAGATTGTTGGTGTAGCACTCTCTTCGCTACTGTTGCTTACTGGTCTCTAGACCTGTTATTATATTAATATCTGTTACACAAGAGATGCTAAAATCCTTCAAGTCAATATTAGGGTTGACTATGCTCCAAAATTATTTTTTTTTTTTTACTTTTACTTTAACTCCCAAGAATATACATACAGTATATATCTTGTCTTTTACTAGTGCAAGTCGCAGTATCAACACCTCTGCATTGATTTTGAAGTGCCAAGTTTAAGACGTGTTTGGGGAGGTCTGCTTATAAAGCAGTATCAATTTTTAAAAAATGAAAATGATGAAAAATATTACCACAACTTAATCTTCAAAGGTCCCTTTAAAGTACAGTGTCTTGACTGTAAAAACCTTTTCCTTTTGTAGTCTAGAGCCTTTAAAGTCTACATTTTTATGCTAGCATTCAATTTGTAATAGCAGGTATCAGGATTGACAAATAGCAGATTATCTCAATTTCAAACAAAACTTTCATCATAAAATAAGTTTTTGAACATGTTTCTTTTTCTTCGTGCCATGCCTGTGGCTTTTATTAAATAGAACCAAGATGAGTAATGAATTCGAACAGATCTAGAATCAGATCACAGCAGTCGGCCTGAGTGCCTATGTAACAAGAACAAATAATCAACCACAAAATATGAAAATGACTTGGAGGCAGACATGGAGATGATTGCCTGCTCATGCAGTTTTTTCTTTTTCTTTTTTTTTCATTTTTGGTTTGCCGGCCTTGGATGAGACATGAAAGGTACTTTTCATCTGTACTTTCGCCTCTCAGAGTTTTCAGGGCAAATCCTCAACCAAACTGCCCGTGGTCTCCGATGTCATTAATAGTGAACAGAAAGGCTGAATTTGATTTAGCAGCTGCTGCAAAAAGGAATCAGGTGTACAAGTCTATGTCAACAAGCAAGCATTTTGTCCAGTCATCACTTTCTCTGCCTCCACTTCACCATTATTATTGTCTATGTCTTCCAGATTTTTAGACACAGATATAAAAACTTGAGTGCACTACATTAAATACTGAACATCTTAATTGTGTTTTAAAGCCTCAACTGCTGTAAAGCTGTTTTTTTTTTTTTTCTTCACCTGCTCACATAATATGCAGAGATTAAATGGGTGGATTTCATACATGTCACACGCTGTTACTGGCTGCAGACAATGGGCAGACAGATCCAATAAAAGCTGTATTGTATTGTGCGCATTCAGAAGCACACACACACACACACACTTTGCTCTGGTTTCAACACCTGACGCAATCCCAGGAAACAGACACGGTAGTGTTTTCCCAGTTAGCACTACTCATAACAGCAGCAGTCATTTAACTGTCTCAAGGCACGATTGCGTTTTCTTGCGATATACTGATTAATGATGCATCGTGTCATTTCACATCTCATAAGAACAGCAGAGAGAAATTCTCATTATTACATGGCATGTTGATCTATGGCTCAAAGTACAATACTTTCATTACTTTGTTGTGCTTTTCCTCTGAATGAGAATTTGCACAAATGCTGAATCCAAACAACTGTGATCATGCACCGACGCATCTGAAGAAGCTGCTTTGTTGTTCAGAAAGATCTAACATGCAAGTTATAAGCAATGAGGTCACAAATGTAGATACAAAAAAACCGACAGCATTCAGAAGTCCTGTATTTAATTTAAAAAAGTCTAAGGCTTCTAAAAGCATACCTCTGTTTGTATCTATATTCTGAAACCACTTGAAAAGACTCTATACTCTCTTCAGGTGTCTTTCTTTCTTCTTGCAATGGGTCACTGACCACAGTTTGTTTTCTAAGAACTACAAACTACAGTATTGACACCTTCACAGTCTAAGTTGTTACTTAAAGATGTACTTTGGGCGCACCACTGCCAACTGTGTTATTTAAAGGTATGTTGCTGTGAAAGGGTTTACTAATTAATGGCTTGTTTAGCGTTGTGTGTAGACTATTAGCATAATTAGATCTGTAATTACGGTGGAGTGTTAGACAGCTCAAGGTACTTTTGTTGACTTGGGAGTCTGTATAGAAAAATTTCAGAATGCACTCTTCTAATAAACACAGATTTTAAAATTTTGTCCCACAGCTGACCAGTTCTAATGATGCTATTACTTTCTTGAGCATGCCTACATGTCGATGTTTATGTGCTCGCAAATACTCTAAATAAGTCATTCAGCTTTTGAAAAAACCCATGAGACTAATGGACTGAATAAAGCATATCATTTCTGTATTTCTTATGCTTAAACTCTCTTTCCTTCATCTTACTGCAGTCTGCCTGGACATCTTCACCTTTGTGCACTGTGTTAGGAATGTTAAATCATCCTACAAATTTTAAATGTGCAGTATAGAGAGTGAATATCCTAAAAAAAATACTAATCCATCCATCCATCCATCCATCCATCCATCCATCCATCCATCCATTCTCTTCCACTTATTCTGTTCAGGGTCACGGGGGGGGGGGGGCTGGAGCTTATCCCAGCTGTCATGTGGTGAGAGGCAGGGTACACTCTGTACAGGTCGCCAGCCTGTCGCAGGGCTAACACAGAGAGACAGACAACCATTCACACTCACATTCACACCTATGGGAAATTTAGAGTGACCATTTAACCTAACCCCAGTAACTGCATGTCTTTGGACTGTGAGAGAAAACCCACGCAGACACAGGGAGAACATGCAAACTCCACACAGAAATGCCCAGGGCAGGCGGATCCCATTTTGACCTTGGGACTTCCAGGCCATATCCAACACAGATGTTCCTGTATACTATGCCATCCACTTGGTTATGGCGTTCCATGTATGCCCTGACTGCTATAGCATCTTGCACCCTACTGTTATGTGCTGGATTGTCTCAGGGACATCTCTGCACAGCCTACACCTGGGGGTCTTGCCTGTTGCGGTAGACCCTGGCCTCTATCGATCTTTTGCTTAGAGCTTGTTCCGATGCTGCCATAATTAGTGCCTCTGTGCTATCTTTCAGCCCAGCTTTGACCAGCCATTGGTAGAATCTTTGGACGTTTTGAGAATTTTTGAGAATTTTTACTTCTATCTGCTGGTGGTACATGCTGTGTAGGGGCCTGTCCTTCCATGATAGTTTCTGTTCTTGCTGCTCTTCTTTCTTGGGTTTCTGCTGCCTGAGCCATTCACTAAGCACATGAGCAGCTGTGGCCATCTTTCTGATGTACTCATGAATCTTTGTTGTTTCATCCTGGATAGTGGTTCTGACACTCACTAGTCCTCGGCCTCTTTCCTTCCACTTGTACAGTCTAATTTGGGTGCTACAACCAGCAGGGTAGAGGTGTCGATTGCCCGGATCTTGTTTTTCCAATTCAGCTGACTCCTCAGGACTTGTCTTATGCTCTGCAGGTACTTGGCAGTTGCAGTTTTCCTACTGGAATTAATGTCATAAGTATGTTATAGAGTTGTTTTCTAGGGTAGGATGACATGGTAGGACAGTTTTGTGTAACATAATACAACGATAACACATTACATACAACTTCTAACAACTTGTTTGGAGTGAATAAAAGAATTTCACTCTGAAAGAATAGTCATAAACTCAATACTTAACCTACAAAAAGCACTTACTTACACTATATGAACTATATTGGGCCACACCCTTTAATCTTTGAATTTCAGTCCCATTGCCACAGGTGTATAAAGTCTGCCTTTGAAGAATGAGTCGTTCTAAATTCGAGCATGGTACTGTAATAGGATGTCAGCACTGCAAGAAGTCAGTTTGTGAGATTCCATCCCTCGTACATATTTGGCAATCAACTGCTTGTGGCATTACTGCAAAGTGGAAGTGTTTAGGGGCTACAGAAACTGGGCCACAAAGTATCAGACCACATAAAATTACAGACCGGGTTCACAGAGTGCTAAGGCGCATATTTTGAAAAAATCACCAATACTCTGCTAACTGAAAAACTGCACAGTTTCAAACTTCCTTTGGCATTAACATCAGCACAAAAACTGTGCGCCAGGAGCCTTAATGGAATGAGTTCCGTGGCTTTGCATCTTTTGTAGGTGTAGTGTGTAGATGGCCCCGTCATTTTATCCATATAGTGTATGTCAGCCTGTTTGTGCTATTTTAACTGGTGCTATGCATGGATTAAAATGCTGGAACACAGTCACATGTTAGCTTCCAAGATTTCTGTTTAATGTTAAATCAACTCTCACTATATTATGTTCTAGTTACCTTGAGATTGGTTACATGAATAGTAAACTAACTCTCAGTTGGATCCATCAGATCATTTCATCAGATCATTTCATCATCAGTCAGCTAGATACATTTGTTTCACCTTGCTGCACTTTTCTATTGGTTTTTGTTTTCACAGACGTCACAGTCAGCTGAATGAGGTGCACCTCACCCTGCTGCACACTAGGATTCAAGTGGGCTTAGTAGCATCAGTCACATTACAGAGGTTGTTACCAGAGTAACCTCAGGGCAAAACGAGACTTTAAAATCTCTTTAAAAACTTTTGGATCTCAGTAGTATATTTTGACGCATACTAGCCTGACACCAATCAAATGTCATTTGTAAATAATATTTTAGAGAAAAGAAAGAAGTACAGGCACCAAATAATTCTAAAAATCAAAGGGAAATCTGTGTGCAAAAATAAATAAATAGATCAAATACAATAAAAAGATTTTTGCATTATGAATTTTGCTTAGGGCTGGTAGGGAATAAAGGAAATTAAATATACACCAAGTCTTGAGTCACCCCTCATTTTTTATATTTCTTTACGTTTTGCTAAAAATGGGAAATAGGTGCAGCTACTTATTGGAATATGCATAAACATACATGGAAATACAGTCTACAAAGCAAAAACAGAGTTTGTACAATTCTAACAACCTTTTTTCTTCAAAACAACCCGAACTCTCTCAGGCAGCTTTCTTATCATTTCTTTAACTTGTCTTCGGAAATAGTTCTCCACGCTTCTTTAAAGACATTCAAAACTCTTCTTTGGATGTTGGCCGCCTTTTGTTTTGTTCTCTGTCAACATGATCCCACACTGCTTCAATAATATTGAGGTCTGGGCTCTGGGGAGGCCAGTCCATGACTGATGTGTTCCACTGTGTCTGTGTCTGTGTGTGTGTGTGTTTTTTCTTTTTTTATCCACGTATTGGCAGCGTGTTTGGGATCATTGTCATGCTAAAAAAAATGAAGCTGTTGACAAATGCTTTCCAGATTGTATTGTATGGTGGATCAAAATCTGATGGTACTGTTCCGCATTCACAATTCCATCAATTTTGACAAATTCCTCAACACCACTGACTGAAGCACAGCCCCAAATGGTGACAGAGCCTCCATTTTTTTTTTCTTAACAGATGGCGGTAGAAACTCACTGCTGTACCTCTCTCCTAACCTCTGTATAAACTGATGACTTAAATCACAAGTTTTCAAATTTGGATTCATCACCCCATAAGACCTACTGCCACCCAGTTCTTGTATAATGTGGCATACCTCAGGATTTTCTCACTGTTTCCCTTCCTTAAGAAGAGCCTCTTGACAGCTCAGACCATTTCTGATGAAACTTCAGTGAACAGTAGATGGATCAAATGAAAGGCCAGATGCATCTCTCAGGTCCTGTGTCAGATCACTGGTAGATTGATTGACTTTCATCTGCTGTAGATCTTCTTTTGTCCTCCATTAGTCCCGTTTCCTCACATTTTTCAAGAATACCTTGCACACCATGTTGAGATATGCCAAGTTTTTGGTTAAGGGCTCCCTGGGAATCACCTTGTTGGTGCACAAATACAATTTTATGTCTGTCAAACTTCAAATAAAGAAATGGGAACAAATTATATGTTTTTGCAATGGGCTGCGATTAACAAAATGCCTAAAGATACAATTTAAAATTGTTTTTTTCCAAGTTGTCTGTTATGTGTAGACATAGCACTGTTTTGAGTTTGAGTTAGGTGCCTTTTTTGTTTGATTGATAGGTCACTGTTAAGTGGTTCAAAAAACAAGCAAACAAAATATTCCTCTGAAAATGGTCAGGTATAAGGGGTGGACTGAAAATAAGTGAAAAAGCAGCCAATGTCTGAAGAAAATCTTTGAAAGGCCTTCGGAAAGCCTAGAGAACTATTGCCACTTAAAAAAAAAAAAAAACAGAAGAAAGTCTAGCTCTTTGGAGGCTAGATTTAAAGAAATGAGGGGTGACTCAGGATTATTGCATAGTAGTGTAGCTCTAGCTGTGAGATTTAAAAACTGGGCTTGTGGCCAAAATTGTAGATGCTAATGAGAAAAGCTCTCTTCTCTTTCAGTGACTACTGAGCTGTGAATGTGTGTATTTATGAATGTTGAGCAGGTTGTTGGCCAAAAGGTGAATGCGTTTGTGGATAAATAAAGGTTATGTGATTTGTGCAGCTGCTTTTCTAATGAAATGTCAAATTAAGGGCAGTAATACACATAACTGCATATCTGCCAGCTCTGAGCAACAAGTATTTTTTTTCCCCATGCCCTGTGAAAGGAAATAACTCTATGGGTTTTTACCTCCAGTTTCAGTCTGGTGCCTCAGGCAGGTAGTTTTGCCCATATGCATTTTTCTCAAACCGGGTCGGATCATCATCTTATGTGTACACACAAAATCAATATTGCGCGTGGTGAAAGCACCCTCCTTCGGGCAGCAATGTGCAGTCACAAAATAAATAGCCACAGGTTTGAATAGTTGGACAGGCTGGAATGAGTTGCACTTTGGCTCATCATGAGGGCGAGTGTCCAAATGGGCAACAGAAAACAGGGTGCTACAAGAGTGTTATGTTAGCCCCCCCCCCGCCCCCCGCCCCATGCAGGATCAAAACAGAACAGAGAATATTTGAAACTTGACCAAAGAGCTCACAGCTGACACAGAGAGAGTTGTACTTTCTCCTGCGTATGCTCCCGTTTGTTCTCTGTCTCTTTCCCTGTCACACATGTGTACACATTACAGTCTACTATCCAGGTGCTGAGAGAACCACTCTTAGCCAACATTGTGATCAGCTGTGCGGCTGGACCACAAAGGCCTGGAGAAAATACTAACTGACTTCCTCCTGGGGTTCTCACCACAGGCACCAACAAACACAAATATGGACATGCATACAAAGCACCCTATAGCCTTCTATAACTGTGGATTGTATTTCATTCTGGGGGACCCCATTAATTCCTTATGGATGCTCATATTGATTCTGGGTGCCTCTGGTCTTGTTAATTCAGCTCAACCCAGATGGGTTTTGATTCGGTTTGTGTTGCCTGAAGGAGACTGCTGCTTTAAAAAAATGGGAAAAAGGTGTGAATGTAGCCAAGATAGATGCAGTAGAGTTAGTAACCAGACAGAGGGGCAGGATAGAAAGAGAGAATATGAGAGAATGTGGTCGAAGTGAGAGATAAGGATAGAGAAACAAGAACAAAGAATATATCACAGAAAGTCAGATATTGTATGAGAAAGGAAGATAATGAACGTAGGATGTTATGCGGTTCCACTCTTTGAACTTTCTGATGAAAAACAGAGAAAATTAATGTTACACTCAATTACTGATTTTCATCTTAATGCATCAAGGAGGTTTCCACTCTGTTCTTTTTTTTTTCATTAGCTCATTATGCTAATGAGTCATTACATAAAATCGGCTCAAAAAAATTGCAGTTGTAGACCATTTGCACGCTTTTGAGCGTGAGCACATATTTGTGTCAGAAGAAGATGGGGATTGTATGCACGCGCATATTTTGTACATGCATGCAAGCACAAAGGCCAAACGCAAGTATTCAAATATTCATCGGCAGTTGATGAACTTGAACATTAATCTGCAGTAATTAATAAGGCTGCAGCAGTGAGATAAGCTCAGAACGAGGACTTAATGTAAATGGTAGTATACATGAAGAATAATAACTGGATATGAAGCCAAAAGTGGAGAATTTAAGTGAATTAAAGAAGTCAAGCCTCAAAACATGGTTGTGCGACTAGTCAGAAAGAGGATAAATTGTATTTTGTCCCCACCAGATACTTTTTTGCCTTTTCTGTATACACAGAAATGCCATTATCAGTGGTTCAGAAGATGTAAAGGAGGAACATGTTGTTCTTTCTTTGCTACCAGGGCGAGAATGGACTGAGAGGAGTTATTTGTCATTGTCACATCGAGTGCCCTGCTGCCTGTCTACTGGTCAACCTGTCTTGCACAAAGATTTCATCTCTCTTTTCGTCTCTCTTCATTCCTTTTAAAGTTTTTCTTCATCTAAACCCACTTTTTTCTTTCTCTTTCTTACCTGTTGTCTTGTTTCATCTCTTTCTACAGTCAAGCACGACCCATTTTCCTCTACGTGCTTCGGTGCTATTATTGTATATCTTCTTTCCTCTGTATTATACGCATCTATTTTTCTGTCACCGCTTGACTATTGACTTTTTTTTTTTTATGGTGTACATGGAACATAATACTAGAACATAAATAGGCTGTGTAATAAACAAAGCACAAACAAAAGCAAAACCTGTGACAAATGGTGATGGTTTGACACTGTGAAGCAGACAGCAGGCACCCGACTGGCTGTACAGGTCAGGTGCCAGGCTTCCCTCTAATAGGGCCAGGCTCAGAGCTGAGAATGCAGAATGATTATCAGAAAGCCATTTTAGACTATGGAAAAAAAACAAACTTTTACATTTACCCAAAATCTTCCTTCTAGGCCAAGGTTGATGTAGCAAACACCACTCATTAATTTTTTTCAATTTATGTGGGGTGTCAGATGATATATGACCTAAAGAAAATCTACTGTTATATGCTGTAACTTTATATTCTTTACACGGATGTTTCACCTTAGCTACCCAATGATCTGTTATGAGAAGTACAGTACATGCTGGTGTAATATATGTTTTCATGTCTGCAACCTGAGCGGACTTCCCTACTTTGATTTGTGACCTAAAATGAGTCCCAATGGGAAGGAATGTTTTTTTATCTTCTCCTTTTAAAGCACTTCTGTCCTTCTTTTTGTTCAGGTTTAGAAAAAGTTGGCCGTGATTCCAGTTATGAACAAGAGGGAAAGGTTCAGTTTGTGATGGATGCAGTGTACGCCATGGCCCACGCTCTGCACCGCATGCACCGGGAGCTCTGCTACGGATACCCAGGCCTCTGTCCACGGATGGCCAACAACATCGATGGTAAAGAGCTACTCAACCACATCCGTGCTGTCAACTTCAATGGTGAGTTTTACACTTGCCTTAAATCGATAGAATCCAACATATTACATTTTTTTCAAAGATTGTACTGTACTCTTACAGATACATATGCCTTTAAAAGTTCCATTATCATAGTAAAAACAACGCAACAATGTACATGTTGACCAATGCATTCATGAACCTGCAAACAGTATGCTCTAGATTATGCTAATCTCCGATAAAACTCATCATTGCAATACACATAATTTGTATTTTTGCACAAATAACATAAATATCCTTCAGAAATTCAAAGCTGGCATCAGTGCTTCCAGATAGAGCATAGGGCTGAAAGAACTTGCCTGTGATGCACTGTTGTTTTTTTTAGTGGAATGTAAAAGATATATGTGCTATCCTGGAAATCTTTTATATTCCTTTGCCATCAGATAAGAGTATATTTACAATGAAATGAAGATAAAGAGAGAGAGACATTTGAGATTAAAAATAAGAAATTTAATGTGAAGCATAGTGAAAAACTCAAAACACAGACTTGCAAACCCTTTACCATCTTTAAAATCATGAATGAAAACTCACTTTCATCATAAGTCTTTATCCTTTAATGTCTGCCTTGTGAAGTACTTTGCCTAAGTTCTATAAATATATAGATATAATTTTAATTGACATTGTAATTCTTCATATAGGCAGGTCTTCAGGAACAGAGAAAAATACATCTGTGGGCAAATAAAATCAGTAAAATAGCTGTTTTGTTGCCTCCTTTTTCTTCTAGAATTTCTGAGTTGAATCTAGAAAAGAGCCGCTTTGGCAACTCCTGTCTCCTGGTCGTGTGTTCATGCACATCCGCCTGACATGTCCCATAGTACAGATTTCTTAAAAGTGGAAATGCACCTGTTGTTTTAACGGTTCTTACATGGCTCATAAAAGGTGTGACAGATGTGACTGTTTTGTCGCATGACTTTTTAAAGCTATTTTGTATATCAGCCAATGAAAAGTTATTATTTCCATGTTTTACACATACTTTATGTTTAATTGTCTCCTGTCCCTCTACTTTGTCTCCATTGTCTTGTGGCCATACAAATGCTACTAAAACAGTGATTGCTTGCACATAGGCACTTGCGTGTCCATAACTGCTCTTTCTAAAGGTACATTAGTCTACAGCCCTGAGGGATGTACTATGAAATGAGATTAATGGATTTGTGAAGTATTCTGAGCTTAAAGCCAGAGTTTTCAGTGTCACAAAGTTGGCTTTGGGCTCTCTTTGTACCTGACTAGATCACCATGGTAACTTATGCCAAATGCATAACCTGTTTGGGAGCAGGTTATGTTTAGAGTTTAACTTTCAAGTCTGAATGTGCTATGTTCTGTTTTAAGTGCTTTATAGATTCTCTGCTGTAGCCCAGTGTAACAGCAAGATTAGTGGCCAATTTGACTTTCTGAGGTTTGTATTGAAATCCCCCAAAAAACGCCCCAAAAAATTCTTTTACTAAATGAGAAAGTATTTTTTGATATGTTAGAGTCAACAGCAGGGTTCAATTCTGGGCTGATCCTGTTGGAAATGACAGTTTGAGGTTTTGATAAATTGTAGACGCTTCACAGTATTTTTCCTGAGTTTATCCACCTTGACTCCAAAAAAACCCATCATTCATATTTTAACAATGCTGAACAAAACCTCTAATTTATCCAGTCCTTATCATGGAATATGTCACATTCTGCCCGACGTCTGAAATTAAATTCTGCTTGTGTTTTTTTCCCCCAAAACACGTAATCTTCCTATTATATTTTGCTTTTCTGCAAATAGTGATTTAGCCTTGTATCACTTTGTACTGCTCAGTCATTTCCCTCCTCTCCCTGCATGGCTTCCTCAAGTGTTGACAAATTTTAAGTGGATAAAAAAAAAAACATTTGCTCATTTCAAAGTAGCATCAGACACCTCATTTAAATATTCTGTTATTAATCTCCTTTCCCTCCCGACGTGCCTGTACCTGCTTTTCTGTCAGCCTTTTCATTTCCTGTGTTCCCTCGTCCAGTATTGTGTGGAATGCATAATGCTTGATGAGTTAGTGTGGGAGAGCAAGAGGCACAGAAAACTGGTTGCATTGTGAGGTTTACAAGAGTGCTTGTCTGATTTAGAGGAATTATTAAAATTCCATGAATATGTCTTCGTAGGAATGTGTGCAAAATATGTATCGGTGTTTGCTGCTTCCTGCATTATCAGTGTCTGTCATTGCTAAAAGTGTCAGAAATAAATTCACAGGCAGGCAATGATTGCTCTTTCATGGAGCGGCGGCAGATTTGTGCTCAAGTGAGTTTCTCGGTTATTGTTGGCCTGGAGGGTAGAGAAATCCTCCCATAACTACAAGGTCGCAAACTTTATCCCCAGATGAATCACTGAATCCTTCTCGCTTAGGAAAGTTGGCCGAGACAGAATGAGCTGTAAGTGATCATGGCCAGACTGTGAGAAAGAATAGATAAGATTGAGCTAAAATGATATGGGAATACAAGTTTGGTATTTGAGCTATTAAGCAATTTCATTATCCTCTCACACTTTCTGTAGATGGCACTACAGAACGTTATGGATAAAAGTGGCAATTACAATAAATTATCATTTAATGAATATACAGCTATTCTTTTAATGACACATGCTGCATCCATAAATGTTTTATTTACTGATAAAACAGACAAATGCTTAATCTAAACACAGGCTTTACATTACTAATAACACATGCACTTCTGCCCTCTAGTATTTTGAAAATAAAATAAAATGTGAAGGAGGAATAAAGAAAAAATGCACTTGATTATATCATTTTGCCGTGTTTGGTCCGTGACATGAGTACACAAAATACAACATGAATAGGTGGAGTCAATCAATGTGTCTGGGTTATGTGAAGATGGGAATTAAACACACACAAAAGCACACACACACACACTTATCAGCCACATCATTAGATACGCCTGTTCAACTACTTGTTAGTGTAAATATCTAATCAGTCAATCACATAGCAGCCACTGAACGCATGTAGACATGGTGAAGACAACCTGCTGAAGTTCAAACTGAGCATCGGAATGGAGAGGAAAGGTGGTTTAAGTGACTTTGAATGATGCTAGATGGGCTGGTCTGAGTACAGTACCAGTCAAAAGTTTGTACACATGAATGGATGAGTGAGTGTGTCCAAACTTTTGACCGGTACTGCATTTCAGAATCTTGCTTCCAATCATTGTAAACCTCTTAAAATAACACCGATGTATGCTATTTTTTTTTCTAATTCTAATTATCAAAATTCAGATGTAATATTTTCCACAGAGAAAACTTAAGCTGGACACTTTTTCTGTCTGTTTTCCTTCTGTAAGAGCTTGAGTTTGCTTTTTACAAAGCTAATGAGTTTCATTTTCTGGGTGGTTGTTTGTAGTAACTGCATATGCTGGGGTTGTTCATATCTGGTCAGATGCATTAAAGAAGATTCTTTATGTGTATTTAGATGTGAACTCCCAGGTACACTTGTGTTTTCCAGTTAAAAGCAGTTTTATTAATAATGTGGTTAGGGTCAACATTACACTGATAACACTTAGGAAGAAATGTGGGAAAGAGTGAAGCTCTCTGTGTGGGTCTGTATGTGTTTATTGCACACTAAAGGACATGGGGAGAGTAAGCTAGAGCTTGATGGAGCGTGGATTCTCTTCCTTGTCCATATAAATTTGCCTTTTGAGCAGCTGTATGAGAAAATAAGAATGCTCTTTTTGACCAATTGGAAACCAGCCTGGTTGTTGTACGCCCACCAGTTTTGTTCTGGAACCACAGAATCAATGTAGAAAACTAATGCAATTCACCTGCAGCACCAAACCAACTCTTCAGCAACCTTTGCATGCAATATAATTTTCCAACAGCGTCCTTAACACTTCTTCTAAATTTCACTAGATATTCATATTAAGACTAAAAATCATGTTTGTTTTTTTCAATGGTCAGACAACAAACTTCTCTGCTGTGCATGTTTATGTGGGTTTAGTTTTTTTAGGCTTTCAACTACTTAAAAAAGTGAGGAAGGAGACTGCTGTCCTGTTGGATCTGCACCAAATAGGCTTTAGGGGTATCTTATTTCCTCACCTTTCAGTGGGGTATATGGTATATTATGGATTTTGTGTAAAAACAAAACAAAAACACAACCTTGATAGCTGAGGTGTAAATGACAGAAGTAAATGGAGTGGTACATATATAGTGCTTTTCTAATCAGTTGGAGCACTCAAAGCCTCATTCACACACAAAAGTGCTTTTTTTTCTTTTATTATTATTCTTAGGCACAGGGATTTAGTATCTTGGCCAAGGATATGTCTACATGATGATAATGCACACCTTCCAAACCACCAATTCTTCATGTAGTTGCTTATTGTGTAGTGGTTTACACATTTGCTTAACAAAAGAATCCCAGGAAGAGACAGAGATCCCTTTGGGGCTGTGTCAGGAAGGGCGTATATAGTGTTTGCTTGATCTTGCTGGAAAATATTCCGCCTCTGTTTTGCAGTGTTTTCATTGTTTGAGAAGTTGATATTTAAGAAACTAATAAGCAAATATTTAAAGTCAGAGGTTCCTGGAAATTGCATAATAAAATGAAAATAAAACTATCACAAAAACATCTACATTACAGGGATTAGTACATTGCAGAGCAAATAACATGAGCAATAGGGAAACACCCTGGAGTCTTTCTTTCTTTCTTTCTTTCTTTCTTTCTTTCTTTCTTTCTTTCTTTCTTTCTTTCTTTTTGCTTTTCCAGATGAATGCTTTATATAAAAGATCATACAGATAAACACTGACTACTGCACACAGATACTGAGGTTGTTATGCATAATGAAAACTAAGACAAAGTTAAAACAAACATGTTTATGTTTTTCCAATAAACTGCACTGAAATTAATTTGAGAAAATTAAACAAAATAAAAAATAAAATAAAATCAGTCAGTAGTTTTGAAATCTAAACTGAAACAAAATGAAATCTTGTATGCCAATGGGTATTGTTGGTTACAAGATTGGCCTGAGAGAGTATATATATATATATATATATATATATATATATATATATATATATATATATATATATATATATATATATATATATATATATATATATATATATATATATATATATATATATACACTGTATTTCCAAAAGTATTCACTCACCCATCCAAATCACTGAATTCACATTCACATGTTCCAGTCACTTCCATGGCCACAGGTCTATAAAAGCAGGCACTCAGGAGCTCAGTGAATTCCAGCGTGGTACACTGATATTTAGCAGTCAACTGTTAGTGGTGTTATAACAAAGGAAAAGTGATTGGGAATGACAGCAACTCAGCCACAAAGTGGTCAGCCATGTATAATCACAGAGCGGGGTCAACGGATGCTGAGGCGCATAGTCTGCAGAGGTCGCCAACTTTTTGCAGAGTCAGTCATTACAGACCACCGAACTTCATGTGGCCTTAAGATTAGAACAGTGTGTAGAGAGCTTCATGGAACGGGTTTCCATGGATGAGCAGCTGCATCCAAGCCTTACATCACCAAGCACAATGCAAAGTGTCAGAAGCAGTTATGTAAAGCACGCTGCCACTGGACTCTAGAGCAGTGGAGATGTGTTCTCTGGAGTGATGAATCACAGTTCTCCATCTGGCAATCCGATAGATTGGCAGTTGCCAGGAGGTCGGTGCTTGTCTGACTCCATTGTGCCAAGTGTAAAATTTGGTGGGATTATGGTGTGCAGCAAAACTGCAAGCCAGGCCTTCTTGTCTAACATCACTGTCTGACCTCACAAATGCACTTCTGGAAGAATAGTCAAAAATTCCCATAAACCTTTTGGAAAGCCTTCCCAGAAGAGTTGAAGCTGTTAAAGCTGCAAAGGGTTGGCCGACATCGTATTAAACCATATGGGTTAAAAATGGGATGTGACTCAAGTTCATATGCATGTGAAGGTAGACGAGCAAATACTTTTAGCAATTTTATATATAAACACATTCACTTTCTTCTACTTCTGCTGGCTTTGCTGCTAATAAGTACTGCCCCAAAAAGCTTTTCAAATGATAAGGTTGCTAATGTTTCTTTCTCCATCATTCCTTCTTTGGTCCCTTTACTTTGCTCTTCTGTTTCTTTCTTTCCCTGTTACAATAGTTTCATTTGATTTTTTTTCCCTGTGCTTTGTGTTTCACTCTTATTGTCTCCTTTTCACCACCTCAATTTTTCTTTCTTTTCCCCCAGCTTTGTGTTTGACTCCCACCCCTTGTGCACCCTAAAGCCACTGACTCATCAACGCATGACACTTTTCATGTTTTCTAAAGTCTTTGTTTCTTCCAAGCATTTATTATCCACAAATTGGAAGGAAATTATACTTATTTCAAAATAAGTGTTTATTTGATCATATGTAGTCTAACTAGCTCAACTAGCTCCATCTCAGGCACACTGCTTTGTTTACTACGTTGGGAGCAATATCCAGCGTTAGACTGTGAGTATAATTATTATTGCTTCTCTTTTTTCCCCAAGTTTAAAATCACAGCTCACACTTTACATTTCATGGGCAGATTTTCAGTGTTTGGGTGAAAAAAAAATTGATAAGAAATCCAATACTTTCCTATTATGTTTTCAAGCGAAGCACTACAATAACAATATGTAATTTCATATTGATGGAATTAAGAATATTTATATATATTTATCCCCAAGGGCTTATATGTGGACATAGTAAAGAACTCTTAGTTAGTATGTTAAATGTGAAAGTTCATGACAGTACAGTAAGAAAAAGACATTGCTTGGAAAAAGCTCTTCTCTCTAAAAAGAACATGGCTGACAGATAAGTCCAAAGTGGAGATGTTTGGCCATAATGCACCACATTTGACAAAAACATATTGGGATATTAGCACAAATACCTCATATCCTCTGTGAAGCATGGAGGGGTGATGATTTGGGCTTGTTTTGCAGCCACAGGACCTGGGCACCTTGCAGTCATTGAGTCGACCATGAACTCCTCTGTATGTATTCTAGAGTCAAATGTGAGGCCATCTATCTGACAGCTGCAGGTCAGCCAAAACTGGTTCATGCAGCAGGACAATGAGCACAAGCACAGCAGCAAATCTACAACAGAATGGCTGAAAAGGAAAAGAATCAACATGTTGCAGTGGCCCAGTCAAAGTCCAGACCTCAACCTGACTAAAGATACTGTGGTGGAATCTTAAGAGAGCTGTGTGCAAATGAATGCCCACAAAACTCAATGAACTGAATCAACATTGTAAAAAAAAGAGTTGGCAAAAATTTCTCCACTGACTGAAAGTCATACAAAAAATTATTACTTGATGTTATTGCTGCTAAAACTATCATGTAGGTAGTTTTTCACGGACTGCTTCTGCATTTTGGCTTAGTTCTTGTTAAATCAATAATTATACAACGTAATATGTCATGTTTTGTTGTTCATTTTAGAACCTGGTGCAGGCCAGATGATATCCTGATAGATAAAAATCACAAAATTGGCAGAGGATGTAGTTCTCATTCACATGAGTTAATTTTCAAAAGAGGCATTTTCTATATAGTTTAGTGTGTGGTATTATTTATTATAGCGAATACTTTGCATTACAATATGGAAATCTAAGTGGTGCCTATTTTTGTCTTTGACACAAGTTTATGAGTGCATGTGTTTCTCATGCAAGGTCACTCTCATTGTGATCTTCTCACTGCGCGGTTATATCTCATGCTGAGAGACAAGATGGACATTCACATCTGAACCGACATGCACTAATTAGAGGGGCTTGGCTTTCAGATGAAGAACTCTATACCTGACTGAACAGCCTTGGGGACAGAGAGAATGAAAGAAGGGAAGGATCTTGTTAATATGATTACAGCAGTAACTGGCTGGGAGGATGAATGAAAGAGTAGTTGGGTAGTACTGGTAGAGTACCTTCCTTATGATGAACTTGAACAGCCATTAATGATCTTCAAATTAGGGAGCGTGAGCAAAGGGGTCTAAGGGGTTTAGCCCAGTAGAAAGTCTACTAGGGCTAAATGACCTTGAAGGAATATGGGGGGTGGGGGGTGGAAAAGAGATAAGAGTAGAGGTTGAAGAGAGAGTGAATCGGAGGAGATGAATGAGGAAAAAAAGAGAGTTTGATGAAAAGCAGGAAAGGCAGAGAGTGCAAAAGACAATAAGAAGGGCAACGCTTTGGGGGGGTTAAGACAGATAAAAGAAGGATGAACTTTGCTTTGTCGATAACAGCTTTGGGTAGAGGAAAACAGTGAAATAGGAGTCATATGCAATCTATCCATTGGGCAAGAAAGAAAAATGGAAGAGAAATCCAGGGCATATTATGAATTAAAAAAAAAAGAAGACTTGAAGACTTGGACAGAAAGCAGACAAAGAGAAGGATGAATTTTAAGTAAAACTGAATATTACATTAGAAATGGCAAGAAAAAGCAATCAGAGAGAAACACTGAGTGAGGAGAAAACAAGAACTGTAATGGAAAAAGATGCTAAACTTTCTTTGGTTAGAACAATCACAAGAAGGGGAGGATGGACATCAAGCCGCCTTGCTTTTGTATTCAAAGTAAGCGGAAAGAGAGAATAATGGGAGGAACCTAATGCAATGCACGACACCTGATTAATGTTGGCCATCCCTTTAAAAGTGGGTTTAAAAACAGCCTTTTTCTATCCACATCTACCTCAGTTTCATTCTTTACTATCAACTTAAAGAAAAGGTGCTTTACCAGGCATTTTTAAACCTTTTTTTCCCATCTTTTTGGTCTGTTTATCCCTGAATTATTAATAGGGACAAAATTGTTTGGATGCAGTCCAATATTGAGTGAAAACACTATATCCTGTAGCTGTGAATGGCTGCAAAATAATCCCAGGAAGAAACTGTCCATACCAGTGCTTGTTCTTGCCACAGACAGACTAAGATTTTTATCATGACTATTTTTGAGCTCATTACACCACACTTTTACATGTGTTGATATTAAGTCAGGAATATAAGTTTAGCATTGTCTTACCCTCAGTCTGTTTCCACTGTTTGAAAAAACATTCTCCTTCAGGATTATGGGTTTTAGCACAGGATTTATTTTCCTATTTGCCTGGCAGTAGTCATCTTGGTCAAAACACTCAAACATAAGAGTCCGATTGGCAACATGTACGAACAGCCACAGCTTCAGCCCAAGCATACTCTCTGAAAGTTATAGCATTCCTCACTCAGTATTGGTACAGTTTCAAACATTTTTGTCCTTATTAATAATTTGTACCCCAAATGTGTGAGAAAAGACTCAGACTTGCCAATCTTCCCAAAAACCTAATTTTATACTATATTTTATATATTATGGGGTGACCCTATGTTAGTTGGGATAGGCTTCAGTTATTGGAAATAACCACATGATTTTATTTTCAAAAAGGTCAAGATCACAAAATTAAAAAAAAAAATCCCTGTCTCTCATCATTGGCAGAATCTTTAAATTTATATCTCAGTGCACCCTCTTTATGATGTAAAGCACATATTACAAAGCAACATTTTTTTTTTTTTTTTTTTTTACAAAGCAACATTTGATAGCATTGATCACCAAACATTTTAAGTGTACTTCCTCACATGACCACCAGATGTGTCAGCTGTGCTGCTCATCCTTTATTGCTCATTGTAATGGATGATAACAGCCTACCAAGCCTTCCAAGGTAGCGGAGGGCACTCACTGGTGAAATGGGTATAGGAGTAATAACAACATATAAGGGCCATTAAGCGGGCTGATATCTAAATTATGATACCTTACATTACTATTAGATTACATTACCTTATGTTATATGTAGCATGGCAAAAGCACAAGATTTTAATAAAAGAAAATGCAAAGTGTATGCATATGTGTGTGTGCCTGCCGATTGGATGTGTTTGTATTGTGCTGTCCAACAAACCTGCATTGTAATATAATAATTAATTAATAATACATTTTTACTCCATTATTCCTGCCCCTTATTTTTCTAAACTATATACATTTCCAATTCTGGGTTGTGTTTGTGTCTCTGTGAGTTAATATCTGCCTCTCACACAGTTGACGTGCAGTGTGATATTCATACTGTGAGAGAGCTCTACCACAGCAGGCAAGGTGGTGCTACCTGTAAGAAGGCTACTTTCAGTTGCTCCCTTAGTCACAATCACCACAGTGGGTAGCTCCACAGCTTTGTCCATCAGATGCCCTTGCTGAATCAACTCCCAATGGATTTGCATCCCCTCATGGGATCAAACTAAGGAGCTTTCCCTTGCAAGGTGAATGTGGAAACGACTACAACATGGAGCCACCATGACACTACCTGTAAAAGCTTGGAAAATTTGTAAATAATCTTCTACTTACTACCTGCTGCTTGTAAGTGGACAGCAGGTAGTAAGTCCGAGATTATGTTTGGATCTGAGGAGTCTCTATAGTGCACCCCATGTTTCAGTAGCTGGATTGGTGGGGTTGATTTACCAAATTTAGACAGAGCTGCTGTAATTGTTCAGCTCCACTCTTAATTCTAGGCTACTAATAATCAGTTTTGTTGCATCATATTTAACACAACAACATTATAGCTGTTATCCTACTATTATTTGTACATTCACTCTATTTTTTGTATTTTTCAGAAATACCTGTATGTTCTGTCATCACAGTTACAATTGCACATAAAAATAATTTAACTTAAACAAATAACAGTTATCTGCTAACCCAAGCTAGCAACCACTGATGTTTTTTATTTGTATTCATTTGATAAAATGAGAGCATAGGATATTGGCTGTATCAGGGGGTATCAATCATATAGCCTGCAGGCCAGTATTGGTTCACCAAAGGCCTCAGTATACCACACTGACAGATTTCCAGAGTATAAAAATTGCAGAGATGAAGAGCATCCTTTTCGGACTCTTCAGTGTATTTTGCAGCAGGCATTATTGCATTTCAAGTTTTTAGGAATGGATCATGCCAGAGCGGCTGTCCAAACTGTCAGTTTCATCCAAACCAGAGGTCAGAATTATTCTGTTTCACAGCCTTTATGCTGACAAAGACGTTACTCATGGCCTGCCAAAACATACCAAAACAAAGTTTTAGCCAAGATTCAGTTTTCTGTGAGTTGCACCAGTCGATTGACTGAATGCGGAAAAAGCTCATTTTTACCTCGCCCACTGATGGGTGGAGGGAGGTTAGGCTTTCCCCGTTTGTTTGTTTGTCTATTAGCAATTTAAATCAAAAAGTTTTGAGCCAAAATTGATGAAACGTCGTGGAATTAATTATAGGAGCCCATGGTGAAACATGTGGTTTCATTTTCCAAAGGTCAAAGGTCAAGGTCATCAAACATTTTCAAAGATTTAACAATCCCAATCTTTCATAATTGGTGAAATTTAAGAGTGAATTTTTCGCCCATCGTGATGAAGTTGGCGCAAGACTTTTCTGTGTTTGAACAGATTTTTGTGTATGCTTGTTTCAAATGCAGCGCAGTGTACAGAAATAACTTTAAAAAAAATGGGGAAGGGTTTCCACTTTTATAATGTTTACATTAAGTCAAAGAAAGGATTTTGCTTTTTTTTTTTTAACTTTATCTGATGGTTTACTCCACAAGACTGCAACCAGTGTATCTATAAGTAATACTCGAGCTCACTCCTTGACTGTTTTCCCCCTTTCTTCTGCCAAGTTTGTTAATGTAACTTCTTGTTTCTTGTTTTGTTTATTTCTCCTCTCCCCTGCTTTTATTCCCTGCAAATTGCATTTCTATCCCCGGCTCAGGCTGTTTTGTCTCTTTTGATCAACTTAATATGGCCCGCTCCCTCTGTTTTTATCGCTTTTCTTACTCTTCTCTCTTTTCCATTTTCTCCAAGGCCGCAGTGAATGCAAATGATGACACAAATATTGCCTCAGTAAATTAGTTTTTTGTAATTACTGGAGACTGCCATACAAAAAACAAAAAACAAAACAAAACAAAAAAAAAAAAACACAATTCTTGTGGCCTGCATGTGTGCATGGGTCCACATAAGTTGGGCTTGTATAAAATATGTGATGTCATTTCCCAAAGAAAACTCTATTTTGTCCACAATTTGTCTTTTGCACGTACCCTCACTGTCTCCATCTTTATTTTACTTTCGCTATTTAGCCAAACTGTTTCATTGTTATTCACAGTGAGAATCGTTTCGATCTGGATCCTCTTCAAACATCTTCCATTATCAGCTCTGTTTCCCTCCGACAAACTATCTCCATGTCTGTTCTGTGTCTGCACAGACAAGGCCAAGTGATAACAGAGAGGCTTAGAAGAGAGATGAGCATGCTTTGGAAAAGGCACAGAGGAGGGGGGACGGGAAATGGTTACTTTTTGAGAGGGAAAAGCTGCACGATGAAGCAAAGCTAGAGGTA
The DNA here is from genome assembly GCA_024447675.2 of Pterophyllum scalare. NCBI lineage: Eukaryota > Metazoa > Chordata > Actinopteri > Cichliformes > Cichlidae > Pterophyllum > Pterophyllum scalare. The sequence continues at coordinate 214,733 of JAMQGT020012298.1, read as the reverse complement.
AAGAGTGACCGGATGGGTTGAGATGACCGGGCATGAGGGTAGTTTTACAGCAAGTGTTGAATACTTTCTCGAAAAAGACTGCAAAAATGTCCTTTTATGTGATAGAAAAATTCAGAAAGGAAACAAAAAGAGTAGAAATAAGCCCTGAGAACCAGTTAACCAGCTGCTCCGTTTCTGTCCCCTCCTCTGCGAGAATGTGAAAATGACAGTACTTTTTTTTCCTGGGATAAGTTCAGGCTTCATTATTACTTCTGTCATTTCTTATTCTCTTTTTGCGTTTCTTTCCCTGTCTGTCTGTGTCGTTTTCCCCTATTAGTGCTATCGATGCATAGCACACAGATGGGAGCCTGTTGGCAAAGAACACACACACACACAGACCTATGTTTTATTAATGCATGCTGCAGTGTAGTTTTTGCATCTTCCCTTCATTTAGTCTCTGGTATGAAAACTTGCTATTCTTCCTCGGTGCTTATTAAATGTACCAGGCGAGACTTAAGGCTTTTTAACAGCTCGTCTGCTCGTTCATCGTCAACTCTTTAATTTTTCCACCATCATTCTTTTTCTTTTTTCAGTTTCTCTAGCTAAAGTAACTGGCATTTTGTATACTTTGTGTCCTTTTGCTGCCTAACTTCCATCTTCCTTCTTCTGTCTCTGTCAGCTGAAGTGGTTTTAAAGGCTATCCTAACAGATCTCCCTTTTTATCCGTTTGTTTCCCACATCTTGCATTCTTCCCTTTGCTGCCAAACCAAGAAACACCTGTGCACTCATATTTTACCTGGTTCTTCCTCTATCATTAATTGCACCACATCTTTCTCATTCTCATCTGTTTTCTGCCTTTTCTGTTACTGTTAGGCTAGCTAAGGTTGGAGGCGTTTCTGCTGCAAAGTCTTTTCAGTCTTTTCTTCTTCTCAGCTCTGTGAAATGCATGTGACTGACATTGAATATATTCGAATCTAGTGGGAACGTAAATCAATTCAACGTCAATATTACTGAATCACTCTTATTTCGTCCTTCTTCCCTCTCTGTTAGTGTGTCTCTGTCTGCAAGCTCATTCCAGCCAAATTTAAATTCACATTGGCTTCTTTGCATTCTTGGTTATTAGATATTTTATTAGATTACTGAAGCAAAAGGTCATGACCTGTGATCTTCTTTTTAACAAATCTTGAGGGAAGTTGTAAGGCTGTATTGTTGATACCTAGAGGGGTAGCCTCTGAGTCCTGGAAACAGTATCTTTCCATAGGACACTTCAGTCAGGCCTTTGTCGTTATAGATGCCTATCTGGTGCTGCGAGGCAACCTGCAGAGTTAAAATAAGCCCTAGAAAATGTTTGCTGCACATACACACTCTCCCTGCCTTCAAGTAGACATTTTACCTGTTCTCATTGCACTCAAGCAGCACAATCCAAGCACCCAAATCCCCCCTAAAAAGAAACACTCCAACTCAAAGATTTCAATGTTTTTCTAAATCACAGTAAGTGAAACAATGTGTTGTGTTACCTACATCTTTCCACTGGCCTTTTTCTGCACTTTGTGTCAATTAGGAGCTTGGGTTATGCAGAATGAATACAGCAGAGGCAAATAATTTACATACAGAAGAGGAATGATGTGATCCCAAACAGCAAACGGTTACAAGAAATATTTGTGACACATGGATGTTTAAGGAGAAAAACGTGTCTTTGAGGCAAAATGCAGCACTTACTTCCACATGACAAGTATGTTCTGCAGTGCAGCATCTTCCTTTGAAAAGCAGAGCATAATGGGCATCGCTATGGGTGAGGTGGAGGTGTGTTGCTAGGGCAACAGGTGATTTCTTCCAAGGTCAAAGCAACTAAAGTGAGAAGTATTAAACGTGTAAAAGTGGTTTGTCACTGCTTCTACGTTGTTGAGACAGAGTACATTACCACAGTAGAAAAAAAAAGACTCAAAAATTTTGATTAAGCGTCCTTAAAGCTGTGAAATGGTGTGAAATGTTATATTGGTTTGTCAGCAGCATGTACTGGCTGCAAGTTCCTGTTATGCCTATTGTGCGTTTCTGCTGCTTTGATGAGCGCACTGTCTTCATTCACCGTATTCAGAAATTTCCAACAAAAAGTAAAAACACTATCAGGTTGAATAATCGAGGTAACCACTGCGTTCAGTCTGCCTTAACTCCGTCTCCACTCCAAGCAACAGCTTAAGAGCTGCTGAAGAGGCATGATTGGTGTGGTTGAATATTACAGAAGAAAGCCAGCCAATACGCGTGGGGAGGAAAAGTGATATGCTTCTCTCTTCTTTTTTTTAAATCCTCATGTATTGGCATTAGATGTACACATCCCAATGCAGTTATAAATCTGTCAACCCAGGCATTATTGTAGGCAGTGGCTCAGTGTTGCTCATCGGTATGTGAACTCCTATTGTGAAGGCTCGAGCTTACACTTGCAGTACGGATGGCTATTGCTATGTTGGCTTTCTAAAACCAGAGAAAGTCAAGGATCCGACCCGGGGACACTACGTGTAAATTGCAACTTGTCACAAGCAAGCTTGTAAAAGCTCTATATGATCACACCCTTCTTTATCATGTATTAGACTCTAAGTGCGGACATAATTTACAAAATTAACATCACTCTGTAATAAAAGCAGACTTAAACTAATCAGAGAATTATTTAGAGTCGGAAACCAGACTTCCTGATGGCCATTAAAACATTTCCAGGTTTAAGATAACCTGGCCTCAGTTTTTAGAACCAGAGGTTTCATCCATCTTTATATACAGTCTGTGGTTTGTGGGAAAGACAGTGTTGCCTGTTTTCATTCACTGGATATCAAATCCTGCCATTCTGTCAAAGCTGCCAGCATCTCAAAGATACACGCAAAGTGTCCTTTGGTGTTAGTGCTGGGTGATTGTAGTACTGACATGGGTATCACTCTCAATTTGTCAGATATGAATGATTGTTAAAGCTCCCTTGTCACATTAAAAAGCACAAGGAATCAGTAAGTGTTATTTTTCATTGTGCAGAGCTAATGGGTATATTTTTCACATGCAGACATGACCTTATAATAATTATGACATCAATGACAAGTATCTGTTGTCTCAATCCTTCTCGATTCATCTTTCTTAGACTCTCTCAGTAAGATTCCTTCTTATTACTGTGTTCACTCTCTTTTACCCATTATGTGCGTATCTCTTATTATTCTGCTCACAGTGGGCCACGTCTTTGTCTCTGAGTTTGTCTCCTCTGTCCTTCATCTTTTTTTTAAACTCCTTTCTGTTGTCGTGATTGGTTTCCTTTCTGTCAAATCGTGAAGTCATTCCTCTGCCCGCGCCACACTCTTATCACACTCTATCTCCTCCTTACGTCTCTGTTCAGTTTCTTTTTTAATCACAAAAAATTTTCCTTTTTCTTTTTTTTTTTTAAAATTTGTTGATGTTTTTTGTTTTTCGTGCTTTTCTTTTTCCCTCTGACATGTTCATCTGTACTTACTCAGTTTCTAGTCTTACACTATTTATCTCTTCTTGGTTTAAACACATAACTTCCTACATCAGCCTTACTGTATTAATGAGTTTTTTACACAGGTGAAAGCACAATGCAGTGCTTTTTCCACATGTGCACTATAGTTGGATTTCCTTTATGCTATGCCAGAATAGGCAATTTGATTTGATTGCAGTGCTCCACAGAGACAGAAAGAAGAATCATTTGTTGTGTTAAGCCTTGCTGGTGGTGAAAAACCAAATTGTGGTGGACATTGTTTTTCTACAGCACCACTCTACTGAATCTCCTGGTTGGCCTCACACTATGACTGTGAGGTTTGCCTGCTGTTTCTGTGTTTGCTCTGAGTATTCTATAATGTGAAGATGCTCAGTGAAAACCCACCCTTACTTTCTCCCTGATTGGCTTATAGCCATGGTTAGACTTAGACAAAAATATATGGCTCAAGTGCAATCAGAGAGTCTATGAGAAAGTCTATTAGAAGGTCAATGAGAAGGTCTTTATGAAGCACGAGTGGGGAAAAAATAACTGTGTGTGTGTGTGTGTGTGTGTTAAACTCTGACACAAGGAGATGGGGCACAGAAGCAATGTGTGAATACATGATTTACTGATAACTCACTCTGGTGCTGTAATATATTAAGAATGTGATAATTTATTTCAGTCTATTTTAACACATAACTGTTAAAAAAAATGTAGTTAAGTGTTAAGTGGCTGCAACTTTCTTGTCATTTCTTTAAAGCAGTCTTCAGGAATAGTTCTCCAGGCTTCTTGAAGGACATCTTTGGCTGCCTTTTATTTAATTCTCTGTCAAGATGATCCCACACTGCTTCAGTGATGTTAAGGTCCAGGCTCTGGGCTCTGGGGAGGCCAGTCAATGACCGATAGTGTTTCAATTGCACTCATTTTGACAAGATCCTCCCTGACTAAAATGCAGCCCCAAACCATGACAGAGTCTCCACAGTGTTTCACAGATGGCTGTAGACACTCACTGTGTCTCCTGACCTCCTCTGCTTGCACTTTTCAGGAGTACTGTCCTGATCAATAAAAGTGGAATAGCATCACATAAAATTATTAAATTGACACTGTCTTCAAAATCTGTTTCTGTTCCAGGAAGTGCCGGTACACCAGTCGTTTTCAATGAGAATGGAGATGCACCAGGAAGATACGATATATTCCAGTACCAGATCACCAACAGATCTACCGCTGAATACAGAGTCATCGGCTCCTGGACCAATAAATTACACCTCAAAGTGAGATTTTTACACATGTACACATGACTGATTTTCATACAAAACTGTCCACATTTATCACACACACAGATTTATAAAATGTGGAAAAGCAAGGCAAAAACTGAGACATGAACTTAAAAACGAGGATGAAGTGAAAACAAGTACATATGTAATGTGTTTTCAATGATATTTTACATTCTAAAAAGCTGTTCAATGCAAACATGGCGTATGTTATTTGAGATGCGTTTCCAACTTGGCATATGTTGAACGATCTCACTGTTATTTTACTGTCTGACTTCTGTGTCCTAATGAACAATGTCACATGTTTTGATGTGACTTCTTTATTGAAGCTGCTGAGGCATTATAGATCAGACACCTTGGGAAGAATGTACGTTCAGCATGACTGTGAGCAGCTGCCGTGATTTCAAAATCCCATTTTAGTGGTCTGGATTTGTTTGAGTTATTGCTCTTATTCAGGAGCAAAAGTTAGTGGAAATTGAACTTTCTTTTTTTTTTTCTTTTACTTTTTTACAAGCAAGTGTATGTCTTTGCTTCTATTGAGCATGCTAAGCTTTGTTGAGGAGAGACCTGCAAAGACTCACAATTGTACATGGTCACACACCTACAGAATGCACATAATAGCCTGTATATTACAGAACCTGGAGAATATACAATGCCTACTTAGATCCACAGAAAAATAGATAATTGAATGCTTTAGCAAACTGAAATCCTGTTGCCTCGATCTCTCTTCTCTCTCACTGACTTACAGTCACATGCCCATAAACTCTTTGAGCACGTGGCAGTGGTAGGTGTTATAAATCCACCAAGGACTTCATTAGAAAGACCAGATGACAGATGAGAAGACTAATAGACACAAACTGCTTTCTGGCTGATGGACGGTCTGGCTGATTGTGTGTTTGTGTGTAGGTGTGTGTGTGTGTGAGAGACAATGACACTGCAGCAGCACAAAACAAAACACCAAAAAATTTAAGTCACACATGATTTGGCACTTTAACACTTGACAAATTAACAGACATATTTAATTTGTTAAAAAAAAAATCCAGGTGGGTTTGTAGATACAGAGGAACGTGCTGTAATCTCAGCAGGTGGAAGTTTTTTTTTTTATGATGATGAAAAAAGTCTGACTGTTCAGCGTTATAAATACAAGACAGCAGCAAATAAGACTCAAGATTTCTTGATCAATGTGTTTGGACCCATTCAAACCCTCACCAGTCTGAGTACTGGCTCAATTAAGTACAATGCTGTGCAAAAGTCTTGTGTCACCCTTCATTTCTTTATATTTTCCTTTCAAGGAGCCAGACTTTGTTGTCATTTTTGAAGTGGTCTTAAGCAACAGTTCAAAAGGCATTCAGTCAGTTATTCAAGCATAAAAAGGCACCTAACTCAAGAGATGAGCCAGTGTTGTGTCTACACAGACAACAGATTTTAAATGTAGGCACTTTAGATACTTTGTTACTAGCAGCCTGTCACAGAAACATAATTGGATCCAATTTCTTTTGTTGAATCAATGAAAAATGCTAAAGATAACACAGTTTGACAGCACAAAATAGTATTTTTGCAACAACAAGGTGATTCCCAAAGAGCTATTAACCAAAAACTCTGGATATCTTGGCATGGTGTGCAGGATGTCCTTAAAAAATGTGGGGAAACTGGACAACTGGAGGGCAAAAGAAGAAGCGGCAGGCCTAAAAAAACTATCTGCAGCTGATGAATAGTATCTGAAAGTCATGTTCTTAAGAAATAGGAAAAAAATCCAGCAAAGATATGAGTGATGCATCTAGCCCTTCACATGATCCATCTGCTGTTCACTTGAGTAGATCTAGTGTTGACCACTGTTCACTGAAGCGTCAGAGGTGGCCTCATTCGAAGGGTGGTTGTCAAGATGCCGTTCTTAAGGAAGGGAAACAGGGAGAAAAGGCTGAGGTATACAAGAACTAGACTGAAAATCAGTGGTAACAGGTCTGATGGAGTGATGAATCCAAATTTCAAAATTTAGGTTCAAATCATCATCAGAGGTATAACATTGAGTGTCTAGAGCTGTTTGTAAAACACAGTGGAGGCTCTATCATGGTTTGGGGCTACATTTCAGCCCGTTTTGTTGGAGACCTTGACAAAATTGATGGAATTACAAACACAAGAAAGTGCCATCAGATTTTGAGCCACAATGCAATGCCATATGGAAAGCTTTATTTTTCAGCATGGACTGGCCTCCCCAGAGTGTGGGATCATCCTGATAGAGAATGGAACAAAAGGTGGCCAACATCCAAAGAAGCCTGGAGAACTATAAAGCTTGCCTTGTGTTGAAGAATGAAGGTGGTCACACCAATATTGACTTCAAAGCTCTTTAGAAACTCTGCTTTTTTTGTCTTCCATTCTGTATTTGTTTGCACGTTACAGTGAATTGCTGCACCTATTTCCCATTTTCCTAGCAACACATAAAGAAATGAGGGGTGGCTCAAGACTTCTGCACAGTACTGTAATTATGCATTAAATATGCCTTTTGATAGAAAGTAAGATGTCCGTATACAGATATTAAAGGGAGGATATGAATTAGTGATGAACAAAAATACTCAGTAAACAAAATTTCTCCTTATCAATATACATACCATTCTTGGATATTAAACATGTTTCTGTTTGTGTGTCAGTAATCAAGTCAAATCCACTTTCTCTGTTTAATGAATTTCTCCTCCTAACTAGTTGTTTTAGGACTGGCACAGTTTGTGTTTAAAACAGTAATATTCAATTTTATGCAGCACCCTTGGTAATGGTTAAACCTCAGGGAGCGTGGTAATGACAGACTTTCTCACAACTGCTCGCACACATAACTACAAATTAGAACGCACACATGCAAACTCACTCATAGAGGACATACGGAAAGCTCAGGGATTCACTATAATGCCAGCATGACACAAGCACAAACAAACAAAATGCACACATGGAGAAACATATGCGTGTACACACAAACACACACGCACACACACACAGACCCACAAACACACAGAAGGAAATACAGATGGCCTATTTGTGCCAGATCTGATTATGGTCTGATTGCTGGCTTCCAGACTAGTTGGTGTTAGTTTTGTGCCTGGCAGCACTCAGGAAAATGATCAGAGGATCTGCTTGTGCTAATTGCTCTGCGAGATGCCCTGAAGACACACTTTTTTTTTTGCAGGTACAGAGAAAACTGAATGTTAAAGGACTGTTAACATACAGTTTATGGCAGCTTCAGCAGATGGCTGCCAATCCTTATGCTCCAAAATGTCCTGTGAGAAAATGAAGACTTTTTGCCATTTCAACACACAAATAATAATATGCTCCACTTCTTTCAGGTGGAGGCCATGCATTGGAGGATGGGTGACCCGACTTTCCCGGCCTCTGTTTGCAGCCTCCCGTGCCGTACAGGTGAAAGGAAGAAAGTTGTGAAAGGTGTGCCGTGCTGTTGGCACTGTGAACGCTGTGAGGGATACCACTATCAGGTAGATTTCTGAAGAGGAGTCATCAAAACCTCTCAGTGTGATCCAGATATTAAAATATCACAAACACTGTGACATCACAGGTTGCACACAAACAGACTAAAAATTAATTTACTTTAAAACACCTTGATTTAAAAAGCTAGAGAAGCCTCCAGAACTTGAACTGTGAACATGACCTGTAAAACAAATGAGCTAAAATGTGGATTTTAATCAAATCTCTAGCATTCCTTATACTCTCTCTATAAAACGTGTTAGTTTCTGCATGCATCGGCTTGCACACAGCTGCCGCTTACTCCTGCTCGGCAGCGTTAAAGGCCGAGTTTACTGTTTTAGCTCATTTTAGGCAATCAAGAAAGCGAAGCACTTAAGATTGTCTATGTTGTTCTGCATAGAGAAAAAAAAAACAGAACCCAAGTAGCAGTGTGCGAGAAACTAGTACATCCTAAAATACAGCCTTACTGCTTCTATAGGAATCAAGAGAGTCAGGGACATCTAGGTGCTACTAATCAAAAACATTTGATTAATTGATTGTTAGCAGGTGTGAGCACCTCTGTAAAAGCAGAAGTTCTGTTAGTCTGGATCATTCAGGTGTGTGTTAACACAGTGCTGATGAGGAAAGACACAAACAACGATCTTAAAGAAGCATTGTTGCTGCCTATCAGTCTGGAAAGGGCACTTCCAGCAATTTGAAGTCCATCGTTCTACAGTGAGAAAGATTATTCACAAGTGCAAAATATTCAATATTCAAATATTCAAGACAGTTTCCAATCTTCCCAGGAGGAGACATCCGAGCAAATTCATCCCATGGTCTCAGTTAGCATGTTAAATATTAAATTTCATGACAGTACAATTAGAATAAAGCAAAATAATTATGTCTTGTTTGGAAATATACATACCCCTTGTTAATTAAATTATCACTGGGGACCATTTTAAAGCCTGTCAGCCTTCCTGTTAAGTTAGAAAAATCCATGAATGAGCAAGTATATGTCAAAAATATTATCATGCTCAGCAAAGGAAAAAGAAACTATCAGTTACAACAGCAGCAGCTCGTGTTTATCAGGGCGAGCAGTCAATAGTCATTTTGCAGAAACATGCAGTTGCTGTAAAATAATCTGCAATCAGTAATCGGCTGACACGTACCTGCGTATCTGGTATGTGTCAAACGGTGTAAAAATATGACAAAAACAAGTTTGCAACAACACAGCAAGTGTACAGAAAAGTGTAACATATAATTCTCCTTAACAAGTAACTTCACAGCGGGAAGTAGCAGCAGCAGCTAGTTCATCCAGCTTTTATTGTACAGTCACTGACTGTCATTGACTCAGTCTGTCCCAAAATGTTTACATGAATGTGGTGTTATCAAAAGCATAACTGGTAAGTGTTTCCCTCAGAATTAGATTGCATCTATGGAGATCAGGCGGGGGTAAGAGTAATGTGTGTGCATGCACGTGTGTGTACATGCAAGGTTTTGGGACAAACTTATAAATTAAGCCATATCTACTCTCTGACAATAGATAATGGAGCAATAATCAGCTGCCTCTCCAGTAAGGTCCTGATTCTGTGAACAGACTCCTTCTGAACTGTCAGCTGGTGACAGAACTCTCTGTTCTGTTCTGCAGCCTTAGTGCGCTACAGTGTACACTTTTCCTTCTGTAGAGGGTTCAGGTCAGATTGATCACAGCAGTCCAAGATAATGCAGTTGGTCCGATTGCAGGAAGAGAAACCCGAGACAACAAAATGACATCAAGGCCCATCACAACAGTAACAGTAACCTGGCCAGCCTCCCATAGAGAAACATGACAATGTAGCCTCTTTTAAATGAGCAAGCAAGCATAAAATTTCATTTGTAAACTGCACAATAATGCATATGATCAAAACTCTCTCTCCACTAGGCCTCAGAGTTTACCTGTGAGCTGTGCCCATATGAGATGCGACCTGATGCCAACCGCACTGGGTGTGTTCCTATTCCGATTATCAAGCTGGAGTGGCACTCGCCCTGGGCCATCGTCCCCGTCTTTATCTCCATGCTGGGGATCATTGCCACCTCTTTTGTCATCGTCACTTTTGTCCGGTACAACGACACACCCATCGTGCGAGCGTCAGGCCGAGAGATGAGCTACGTACTGCTTACGGGGATCTTCCTGTGCTATGCCATCACATTCCTGATGATTGCGACGCCTGACGTGGGCGTGTGTTCACTGAGGAGGATTTTCTTAGGCTTAGGGATGTGTTTTAGCTATGCTGCGCTGCTCACCAAGACCAACAGGATACACCGCATCTTTGAACAGGGGAAAAAGTCTGTAACAGCACCCAGGTACAAAACATCATCTATATGTCATTATGTGTGTATTCGTGTTTGGTATATGTAAATTTTGATGGGTGCAGTGGCGCTAAATATTGCTGTAAGTGTGGCTTTTTTCCACTTAGGTGCGCGACTTAAGCTCCACTGCCTACCTTTCCAGATACTTGCGGTCATTACTCACCATTTATTTTTCATACATTATTTATGAAAGTCATGAACTAACACTTTCCTATTGTACTGCTTGCACTCAGTGTGAGTGACTCTGGGAGAGAGCATCCACTAAGTGGCTAAATTGTTAATGCAGGATTTAATAGTGCTCGGGTTCATGCCCCTGCTATCCAGACAGTTGGCTTTTTTCCTATTTTTTTCCTTATTCTTTTTTCCCCCATCCAGCTACAGACTTTTTATACAAAATATTTTGAGGCTCTTTACAGGTTACGGTAGTGACTCTAGGTAGTCAAGCACTGAGCATTCTTTGGACCCAAGAGCTTGAAGGAAGTAGCTTGTTTCTTCCATGCTGATGTAAGTGGAAATATAGCTTTTGTTTTTGGCTGTGATTTGCACCCCCGTTTTGATATCTCTGTCATCCTAGACAATCATCACATTTTCTTTTTCCATTTCTGTGTTTTCTTGCAGCTTCTCCTCCTTGTGTCTCCCTTTCTTTCTTGCTACAAAACCCATCATTATATTTTCCCTGATCTCACTCCAGCTCTAGCGTGGATTTGTTGGAGTGTATATGGCTGCATTTATAGAAATCTAATATATTGCTGCTGCCAAGTGGGAGACTTGTCTCAACCTTTTAGAGTCTAATAAAACTGTTTTCTTTTCATCTTATTGGGACAGGATTTTTCAGTGTTTAAGTTATTTCTGGACCGTACTGGCTGAAGACTTTATGAAACTCAAGTCCCGTGGAAAATAAAATAGATCTATTCTAACAGTGACTCTCAGTGGATCACCATAACAGCCACTCCACTGAACCAGCTTGAAATGTTATACCTGATGGAGCCACCCATTCCTGGGAGGTCAAAGAACAGAGATAAAATGTGTTTACTGATCCCCTAAGCTGGCCGTTGGGCACAGATTTAAGATGCCTATTTATGGGTTAGGCTTTTTTTGTCACTGAAAACTGTGACAAAGTATAAATATACATCTGTGTGCAAATGCATTCCTGACACAAGACAGCTCAAAGTGGACAGGTTTTATTACTGCCCTACATGCCAGCTGATATTCTGGCATTAACTAACAAGTAGTCTCTGTAGATCCATCTCTGCATCTGAATATCCAGAATCTGTCAACAAGGGAAATAGAGAGCTTTCTGCTTTCCATTCAGTTCTGTCCAAATTCTGTTAACCAATCATGTTTGAACAATGTTTTTGTCCAATGACAATTTAGCGTCAAGTATCTTTTTTAAATGCATCTATATTTGTAAGCAAAGACCGGCTGCCGAAACAGGAAATCTTGGCCTGCATCTCTGTTGGCTACACCAGAAGCTCTAAAAAAAACCCCAGCCAACTACCCCCAAGAGGTTAAGTCATCAGGCTTGCCAATTGCTATTTAACTATGTAACACTGAAGCATTTTTCAAGTTTAGTTTAATTAAATTTTCAGTTCACAACAAGAGTAATCTCGGGGTGCTTTATATTGAAAGGTAAAGACCCTACAATGTTAAAGGGTAATGATCTGATCCCCTGTGAGGGAGCACTTGGTGGCGGAGGAAGAACTGTCTTTTCTCAGGAAGAGACCTCTGGCAAAACCAGGCTTAGAGAGGTGCCCATCTGCTGAACTAGTAAGGGGGAAGGCATGCAGTTGTAACATATAAGTACATGATGAGTGAAAAGAGGGGAATGGAGGAAAGATACTCAGTTCATTTTTGCTAGAGCCTATATGGCAGCATAACTGAAGGATTGTTCAGGGTCACCTTATGAAAAAAAAGTCTGTCTGTCTAAACACAAACTGGGAGCTGGTTCCACAGAAGAGGAGTCTCATAAATGAAGGCTGTACCACTTTAATGGCAGATAATGAAGCAAAGTTAGTGCACCCAGTATTTTCACGAGTGCACATTTTCTGGCACTGATTGCTAGACCAAAATCAACCGTCCTGTCTTTTGCAGGTTCATCTCTCCTGCCTCCCAGCTCGTCATTACCTTCTCCCTGATCTCAGTTCAGCTCCTGGGTGTCTTTGTGTGGTTTGCCGTGGACCCTCCCCATACCGTAGTGGACTACGGTGAGCAGCGGACCCAGGACCCGATGGCGGCACGTGGAGTCCTCAAGTGTGACATCTCAGACCTGTCTCTTATCTGCTCCCTGGGTTACTCCATTCTGCTGATGGTAACTTGCACAGTTTACGCCATCAGAGACACGAGGCGTGCCCGAAACCTTTAATGAAGCCAAGCCTATCGGATTTACCATGTACACCACCTGTATTATCTGGCTGGCGTTCATACCCATCTTTTTCGGCACGTCCCAGTCTGCAGAAAGGGTGAGTGTGTTTATATTTTGGGTGACGCTTACTACAGCCAGAGAACATGATGTCTGTTGTTGATGTCTGTACTTCAACCCCATCAGCTTCTGGATTTCTGAGTCTGCAAAGAGCATTCTTAACTATTTGTTTTCCCTTTGTATCACCATTTTAAAATTTTGATCAGTTCTTCTTGGAGCATTATCATCTACTGTGAACAGCAGGGCAAATGTGTGTTTTTCAGTGCTCTTGAGCAAAGTTAGATGTACTTTTGAATGTAATATATTTTTTTAAGAATACCAAAACTTCACTGGCAGGTGAAAGATAGTTGTGCGGCTTACATGCTTTTTGTTAACATGGTTAAAATCTCCTTAGCCAATTTTTTTTTTTAAGCCTGTCGTGTGTGGCAGTTTTTGCAACAGAATCATGATCCAAAAGCATTATTGTACCACACATATTTGCTTTTACAAGAAGAGCACTCTAAGTTCTCTATAGGCTACTCTTGTTAATATTTGTGATTTATTTTATTTTTTCATTTTGTTTTTTATCCTCCACAAAAAAGACTGCCAGTTCTGACAGGCAGGAAGGAAGGGGGGGGGGCAGTCCAACTGTCCAATATAGTCCAATATAGTCCAATATACACGCACGCACGCACACACACACACACACAATCTTGCTTTGTTATGTTTTCGTGTATGTGTGTTTGTGCCTCTGTCATGGAACATACTCAATAATGAGAGCAAGAAGCTGCAACCACCCCCATCGGGATCCGGAGGCAGGCAGGGAAAGACCCAGGGGACCCGGGTCATCCATGGCCCACCAGGAGCTCAGAAGACCTGAGGCCACACATCCCAATGGCAACCGTGCGCACACCCCAGAGACCCCGGACATAGCCCCCACAGTCAACCTGCAGGAGCCCAGAGAGCCAGAGGCAATGAGCACCCCCCCCCCGACAGGCCGGCCCCCCCAGCATGAGCTGAGAATGCAGCCCCGAGGCCCCAGGCACCCAGGAACCGCCTGACACCCAGCAGAGCCCCCCCCCCACACACACACACATACACATACACATACACACATACACACACACCAAAGTGGCCCGAGCTACCCTCAGGCCACTGCCGCCAAGGGAGCGGGCCAAAAGCCACGCCAAGACATCTGGCCAAGCACCCCAGGACCCCCAAGCACCAACACTCCAGGGGTGGCAGTGACAATCAGTGGGGAGCACCTGGGAGCGGTAGAGAGGGGTAACTCCCGCCCTCTGCAACCGTGTCCCACAGGGGCCAAGACTCAGGAATCCACAGACCCAGGCCTTAGCAAATTTTGAAGCAAGTTTTGGAATTGCATTTTGAGTCATATAGTTGATGTATTGCTGTGGCAAAAAGTGTCCTTATACTACCTCCCTGCAAATTTTCACAATCAAAACCGCATCTCTTGGCACTGGAGTATGGAAGTGTTTTACAACCGTAGCTACACTATTGGCTTAGAGTCAGAAATCTCCCGACAATCCCTCGTGAGTACAAGAGGATTTACTGTCTGTCTGGACTGAAACCATGCCATGGTCTGGGCTCATAAACAGTTATACTGTGGAGCTTATTCTTCCTACCTGTAGTTAATTCTTAATGGGTGTTCGATGTGAATAAAAGCCATGTGAGGTGTGCGAGGGTATGAGTGATAGTGTGACTGGCTCGTAAACAGTGTCTTTTCACCTTATCAGCTTAGAGACAGTGGGTTTGAATGCACATGTAAACACCAATATAGCTAATCTGATTCATAAGACCATACACATATTGAAGCATAGTGTTTACTGGGGCTAAAGCAGCAGTGGTATATTGATTCAATTTCTTGATAGTGCGAATATTCTGCTTTCGACAATAACACACTTCACACACTCAATGAGATTCATGGCAGGTCATTGATTGTAGATGTCACATTTTTTTAATATCACAATGCTAAACACATTTACTTTACACTCTCTGTATAATGTAAATATGCACATTATTGTAGATCGATAGAAGTAAAAAGGCGTATACAATGATGTGAAAAAGATTTACCCGCTTCCTGATTTCTTATATTTTTTGCATATTTGTCAAATTTACATGTTTCAGATCATCAAACAAATTTTAATATTAGACGAAGATAACCTGAGTAAATACAAAATGTAGTTTGTAAATGATAATTTCATTTTTTAAGGGAAAAAAAAAAAAGCTATCTAGACTTAGCTGACCCTGTGTGAAAAAGTAATTGCCACCTAAACCTAATAACTGCTTGTACCACCCTTGGCAGCAAGAACTGCAATCAAGCCTTTGCGATAACTGGCAATGAGTGTTTAACATCGCTGAGGAGGAATTTTGGCCCACTCTTCTTTGTAGAATTGTTTTAATTCAGCCATATTGGAGGGTTTTTGAGCATGAACAGCCTGTTTAAGGTCATGCCAAAGCATCGCAATCAGATTTAAGTCCAGACTTTGACTAGGCCGCTCCAAAACCATTCTGTTTTTTTAGAGCCATTCAGACGCGGACTTGTTGGTGTATTTTGAATCATTGTCCTGATGCAAGTGCGCTTGAGTTGCAGGGCGTGGACTGATGGCCAGACATTCTCCTTTATGATTTTCTGGTAGAGAGCAGAATTCATGGTTCCATCAATTACAGCAAGTCGTCCAGGTCCTGAAGCAGCCCCAGACTATCACACTACCACCACCGAATTTGACTGTTGGTATGATGGTCTTTTTATGAAATGATGTGTTAGTTTTATGACATATATAATGGAACACAAACCTTCCTTAAAATTCAACTTTTGTCTCATCAGTCCAGCGAATATTTTCCTAAAAGTCTTGGGGATCGTCAAAATGTTCTTTTGGCAAAAGTGAGATGAGCCTTTGTGTTCTCTTTGGTCAGCAGTGGTTTTCTCCTTGGAACTCTGCCATGGATGCCATTTTTGCCCAGTCTCTTTATTATTATTGAATCATGAACTCTGACCTTAACTGAGGTAAGTGAGGCCTGCAGTTCTTTAGATGTTATTCTAGGTTCTTTTGTGACTTCCTGGATGAGTCATCACTGCACTCTTGGAGGGCAACCACTCCTGGGAAGGTTCCCCACTGTTCCAAGGCTTCTCCATTTTTTTCCTCGATGAAAATGCATCTTGTATTTACTCGGGTTATTGTTCTCCAATATTAAAATTTGTTTGATCTGAAACATTTAAATATAACAAATATGCAATGAAATACTGTAAGAAATCAGGAAGGTGATGAATACTTTTTCACAGCACTGTAAGCATGGTTGTGAACAGATATAACAACTGATATGTGGTGTGGTTGTTTGTGTGTGTCTCTTGCACTTGTACAATTCACCAGTGCATCATGCTAACTAAGCTTACTAGCATTAGCTGATAACTTGGCACTTTTGTCCAATTGTAGCCACTTCTAACTCTAAACACCAACATGGTGGCTATCAGAATGCTAATACTGAGTCTCCAAAATCCAGATTTCTTTTTCTTTCTCTTTCTACCCCAAAACTTTGCAGCTTTGATAATCTCTTCTTATTTTGGAGCGTTAGTCAGGAATTTTCATTTTTCCCTTTCTCTACATCTAAGCCCATTTTCCTTTTAAGACGTGTGCACGCCTCTGTCGCATGGCAAAGAGCTGACATCAAAGTGATCCCGTCTAATCACACATCAGGGAAATCATACTCATGCTGGATGTTTCATACACTCTCATTTTTTCCAATAAGAAGTTTGAGTCTTGGAGTAATTGTTGATGCAATACATTTTAAGTGAATCCGTGAGTTTGGTATTTCTCCTTTTCCCCTAGAATAACCTTATATTACAGTTATATCAAAATAAGGAGAATATTACTTGTATACTCTCCTCATCCATTCATGGGGTTCAGACAGGTTTCTTATGACTGCTCGTAGCTTCTCAAATCCATCAGGATACTGTGCGTGTCTGACAGGCCACCTGCTCTGCGAGTCGCATGTTGGGCAATCGTGACTGTGTGTAATGTTTTTTGTTTGTGCCCGTTTAAAGGTGCTGAACGTTTCATGGCACCATTTTGCACATCCCTGACTGCAAAAGTAATTTTGTGTGCATATTTAGGAGGGCATAACTGTGTGTAAATGCACAATATCAGACACACCGAAGTGTCTTGTCACATTGGATGGGCAGAGTGGCGCCCATGCCTTGTTTGCTCGGCTAATTAGACTGTCCATCAGCAATTTTGTGTGCATTTTGTGTTAGCATGTTTGTCAGATGGGTTGTATTTAATTGGAATATCCACCAGTGCACATTTGCTTGTCTCTGTATGTTGTTTCTAATTGGAATATCCTCTGGAGTGTGTGGCAGCTGGCTGGCTAACACAGAAAGCAGAAGAGAGGGAGGAGAGAGTGGAGTGAAAGGAGTAAACAGGTAATGATGTGACTTGCTGATGGGGCTTTAATGAGGAGAGCTCCACCAAGGGCATAGGTTCGGTTTCAGAAAGAGGGGAAGGTGATGGCGCTGCACTGAAGTTAGTTGGAATCTTTAACTCAAGGTCCACTGGCTAACACCTTTTCATATCCTTCAAGCACATTTCACGGCCCATGTTGGCAAATTGTTTGCTCAGTTTCCATGGAGATACCACTATATTCCCAAAAGTATTCACTCACCCAAATCATTGAATTCAGGTGTTCCAATCACTTCCATGGCCACAGATGTATAAAACCAATCACCTAGGCACACAGACTGCTTCTACAAACATTTGTGAAAGAACGGCTCGCTCCCAGGAGCTCAGTGAATTCCAGCGTGGTACCGTGTTAGGATGCTACCTTGTCCCACAAGTGTTTCTGCCATTGCCAACTTGGTTGCAAAGAGCGGTGGCTCTACTGTAACTGTGAAGCGCTCATTGACTAATGACTTGTTAGCCAATGAGAGAGAGGTTTCATAACAGATAAAATCCCCTATTTTGAAACATAGACCAATTTTTACAAAACAGACTCCATTTTTTTTAATTCGATATGACACAAAAATGAGCGACTGAGAACATAAAATAAGCAGAAAAGTCTTTGCAGTGGTCAAGATTGAGAGCATGTTCAACCACAGCTATCACCATCCGGTGGCCTTCAGATAGAAAGCACGTTTAATGCAGTTTAAGGCACTTTGACATCTGCTTCATTTCCATCCCAGAAGCCGCATCCATGTTTTATACTGTTTATGAACCCAAACCATGAAGTGCCATTTGCATGTACCACCACAAATAGTTCCTGCTTTGTTAGTCTGTAAAGAATTGCTGCTGTTGGTGTCCAGTAGTGCTTCCATTCCATACTGCTGGCGTCCATGAACAATAGTAGGAAATAAAGTGCTGGACTGTCTTCAGACTGTGTGGTAGCTTTTTTGTTTCTTATGTTCATGCAGAAGATAAAATAGGTGATTCTCTATGAACATGATTCTGAGAATATTTCAGGAATTGCTATGAGACCTTGGTGGACTGCATGTTATTGGTTAAATATGAGACAGCATTTTCAAATCGCTGTTTTATTGCCCAAGATGGTCTTTTGCACTCACAGTAAATAGCCTTCTTGATATTTTCATGCTGATCCACTGACTCTCATTTAATGACCTTTACCCTTCCCCACACACACAAGCAGGCGCTGTGTTTAGTTTTGGTCTGGCTTTTATGGGCAGCTGTTGTCTGTACCTGCTGTTCAGCTAGCCTCTTGTCCATTTCGCTGCTGTTTCTTAAAGACTGTGCATCGTATGTCGCACACATTTTAGGATTTCTGTGTTCAGTAGCCAAGACCCACAGGTTTCCTGCGACACTGTAAGGTAGCTTTGTAAAAGTTTTGAAAAACACAAATAAGTTTAGGCTGTCTTTACTGTCGTGGTGCTGTACATGTATACTTAGAATTGCTTTATGTAGTTCATTTACTGACAAATGTATTCTTGAGATTCTCAGTCACAGCGGGCAGAGACAGAGAAGAGGAAGAAGGCAAAAGGAAAGCAACAACACAGAGAGGGAGAGATAAAAATTGCAAAGGAGTTTTATAATGAGAGGTAGAGGCGTGCAGGAGGACCGGGAGATACAGACTAAGAATGTGAGAGATAAATCATCAAAGGAAAGGCTTCTTAACCACACAGACAGGGAAAGTATTGTTATGAAATAGGTCATGCTTCTGTGCAGAGGATGCTGGCTCCAAAAAGCTTCTGCCACACCCTGAAGAAATGTGAAAGGTTGCGCTTTGTGAATGTGCATGTGTGCTTCCCTCTACCACTCTCTGCTTGCTCTAGAGCCCTAACCGCATGTTACATCCTCTTTACAGCTATCTCTCTCAGTGTGTGCCTCATCATTCCTTTGCCTGACTCTATCGACTTAAGGCCATCTTTCATTTCTCTTCTCTTTCCTGTCTCTGTTTGTTTCTCTTTATCTGTATGTCTCTTTCTGCCTCTGTGTGAGCCCACTCTCTTGTTTTCCAGATGTCCTAAATATGGCCAACTTGTTATTTCCTGCCTCCAACTGGGGAAGAAGCAGCCATTCGGCTTCTCCTCACAAACCCACTCACTGCGTGTGTTTGTGCGAGTGCGTCCTTTTCACAGCAGGTGGATTTTCAGTAGGTTCGTTCTTGAATCGTTAAGTGTGCACCAGTTGCTTGCACAGAGACATAATTGAGTGAGTTTGATTGATTTGAGCCACCGAGAGTTAAAATATCTACATGCACAGGTACAGAATAAGACAAGCCCAGTAGAAATGCTGTACCAAAGTATGACTTTCTTTATCAGATTTTTTTTTCTTTTGTTTCCGGGCATGAATACTTTGGTCTACATTATTGCATAAAACAATGAGATATGCAATACTGCCTAAATCCAGGCTAAGAAAAGAATGACTCATGCTGTGGTGTAATGGAAGGACACAGCTGCATGTACCGGAACAGTATGAATCAGCAGGTTCAATCACTGCAGCTCCTTTTCATACACACAGGTATGCACCTTTTGTCTCCCCTTCACACTATCATTCGAAGTTTTAATCTTTAAGCTGTTTTTTTTTTTTGTGAAAACACACATAAACACACTCTGCTGTCTAACCCTAGACAAAACAAAGAGTCCTGACCTAAAAATAATCATCATAAGAAGTGGAAATATTGCAGTAACTGTGCTCATTTTTGTTCTTTTCTTGGAGATTATGTTTGATTTTCAGGAGTGTAAAACACATCAATCTCCTTACATTATAAATCAATTTCTGTCCTTTACTACACACACCCACACACACACACACACACACACGCACAAAATGTTGCAGCTCACTGTCAAAAGACAGATTTATGGCTGTAACTGTGGTCCCGGTGGTGCACCAGCGACCGCCCAAATCTTTACCAGGAGTAACCTCCAGTAATCAATCTATAGTAATCAGAGGAGGATATGAGAGACAGAGCAGGAGGGAGACAGTGGGCTGAGAGGGTGGCAAGAGTGCTGAAAAAGAGATAGGAAGTAAGGGGAGGTAGGGGTGTAGAAAAGATCACAAATGTCAAGTGGAAAGAGTGAAAATACAAGGCGAAATGCTGCAGAGAAGCAGTGAATCAGAGAGTGTGGGAGAGCAGACCGAGAGACATTATAAAAGATAAAGAGATTCAAAAGAGGTGGGACTGACACAGCCATCAAACATTAAGATGGAGGAAAGTTGCAAGACAACATCAGAGAGAGAAATGATATAATGCGCATCAAAGAGGAGAAACTGTGAAACTGAAACAGAAACACAAAGAGACTGGGAGTGGGATAAAGAGCCATGTGGGAAACAAAATAACATTTCTGAATCGCTGTAGAATCGGACCGATAATTAAATCTGTGGCCGTGTAGTCATGAGCATCTAAACATCACAGCCAATTCTCTCTCTGACACATCTGTCCCAGACAATGACTACAAACATTGCAGTTTTTATTGCGTAGCATTTAATTAATATCCCTTCTCTGATTGGCCAGTGGCTGATTTGTCTGCAGCTTATATCCATTCTGTAGAAACTACATGCTTGAAAATTGTTTGCATTCACTGCAATACAGTACATGGAGTTGTGGCAGTCCAGATAACCATGGTATGTCCTTAGTATACGGCAGTGGCTCTCCACTGTTGGGGCATAGAACTGGTGTGCATTGGGTGCACACAACAAGAAGAAAAATATAAAGTGAAAAGGAAGTGAAATTTATGATTATTTTTTGCTAAGAAAAGGTGCAAAAACATGCACCTTTATTTAAGTAAAATTTCTCCTCCTTCTCTGTCACATGAACCTTCTCCATGTCCTCTTTCTCTACGTCCATGAATATGTGGTCTTCTTCTCTTCCTCCTGCCTGACAGCTCCATATTCAATATCCTTTGCCCGGTATATCCACCGTCCCTCCTCTGCACGTGTCCAAACCATCTCAGCCTAGCCCCTCTAACTTTGTCTCAAAAAGCTCAGCCTGAGCTGTCCCTCTGATATACTCCTTTCTAATCCTGTCCCTCCTGGTCACTCCCAATGAAAATCTTCATCAACTCTGCCACCTCCGGCTCCGCCTCCTGTCTGTCTTTTAGTGCCACCATCTCTTCACTCTTGCTGCCATCCTCCTTCAGCAAATCACCCCTGATACTTGTCTCCATCCACTCCACCCTGCAGGCACTCTCTTATTGCCTTGGACGATTGACCCCAGCCATTTAAACATATCCACTTTCACTGCCTCTACTTCTTGCATCTTCCAGAGTTGGGTATGCCATAAAAAATTGAGAACCAAATCCAAAAAAATGCACAAAAAAAACAAAAAACAACCCCCCCCCCTAAATATTTAACTGGCTTAATGGTGATTTTAACTTAAAGTGAATTCAAGACCAAAACAATATAATCTAAGCATCTTTTATACTGATGATGGAGTATCCCAATGCTGTGTCATGATCAACTAAGATCTTTTTCCAAGGTAAATAATAACTACAAGTAAACACAGAGCTACAAAATTAAACCAGCCTTCATGTAAGTAGAATATGTGTACTGTTCACTAATTAAGGATTGGATTTTTCCACCACATATACATATATATTATTATTGAAGCCCATTTTTGGTAAGTTGCTTCTTTTATTACGGGGACAGGAGCGGAGTCAGATGAAACGTTCTGTAAATAAGAAATTGGTTTTGATTGACAAACACAACCTTTAAAAGTGCACCTTTTGAATTAAAAACTTCCTTGGTTTGAAGTGAAATTTTAAAAAAATATATATATATATATATATATATGGGTGAGGTAATATACCAGAAAACATTTGACATCCCCACACACACACAACACAAGCCTGTAACTCCTGCAGTCGCAATGCAGGATCAACAGAACACGTACAGAGAACAGATCACATCTGAACAATGTTTTTTGGTGGGGGGGGATTTAGACATCACCGTCTTCATTCTGACAGAATTTACCAATCCTTGGGGTGATTACACTGAGCAGGCTGTGTGGGCAAAAAAAAAAAAAAAAGTAAAATCTTTCATTTATATTTGAAGGAATGGGTTTTGCAATCTCTTCCAGGGTTCTGGTGGGATTTGGTCGTTTGACTGAGAATGGGAAGAGACAGACAGCAAGTGTCAGATCCCGACATCAAACAGTGAGATGTTGAAGCACTGGGGGGGGGGTTGCCCAAGGGGGGCCTCACACAGAGACGCTCACAGTCACACACGCACGCACGCAGACAGTTATGCATTTACATGTGCATGCTCTGCGTTCACAAACACATTTGTTTAAGAATGAGCGCACTGGAATTCACGCACACTCAATGGCACACGCGTACATGCACAAACTCTCCCCAGGGGAGCAGTAGAGACAAGCAGAAGAACATTATAAATCCAAACTTTTCATCAAAATTTTCTTTTAAGGTCCACAGCAGCATTCGTCACCATTACATCTCTGACTAATGCTGTTGTTTATTCAGTTTCCTATCTTCCACCTCCACTGTAACTGTCATTCCTTTCTTTATTACATGTGCCTGACTGTAGAGAAACAAACTAAGAACACAATCAAATCTTCAAAAACTGGCACTATATTGTGCTAGAGGTTACTTTTTGTGACTATTAGCCTTTCAAAACACATAATTCTATTAATTTCTACAGTCTTTGACCAGGACAGTGCATAGGAAGTATGTTTATTGACTGATATTTCAAATGAATCGTGCTGCTTTCATTAAGCACGAGGAGGATAATTTAGGCAAAATTGAAAACCTCTAGAAATAGATAAATGTAGCACCAATTTAATTAGTGCTGTGTTGCTGCTCCTGCAGATCCCAACAGAAATTCAGTTTGTTGCCTTTCAAGCTGTTGCTGTGCAGATGCAGTAACCTGGCAGTCAGTCACTGGCAATAGATGGGAAATACTTGGCTTGGTGAATGTTGGAGCTCACTCAGCCCAAATAGTGGCAGGGACCATTCAGATCTGTCACTGGAATGAAAATTCTCATCAACAAAGAGTTGTGGGGTTAGTGGCATGAAGTTTACATTTTTAATCCAATTCTTTAATTTAATGATGATCTTAATTTCCCTTCATTAACTGTTGTTAAAATTCATTAACTTGTGAATATTTTAAGGCACTGGGTGGCTTAAAATATGCACATAAAGAGCATACTTTTATTGGTTTGTAATTCAGAAAACACTGGTTAGCACCTCTTGCTTCTATATTTGTGTAAATAAGCAAGTTCAGCTATTGGAACAAGCATATTTAACATTCGTGGCACAATAGCAGAGACACATTCCTAATTCTCCTGCTCAAGGTGTAACACATTATTTTTTTCCACAGCCTGGACAGCAGTCTGCTGACTGATGATTCTCCACATTGGTCCATGCTGGGCATTTTAATTGGTTGGAGCTGTGCACAGTGGGATCACAGTTATGTCAGTTAGGAGAGAGTGAGAAAGGAAAGCACACTATTGACAACGAGGCCACCCTCACGGTATGCATTATAATAAAATTTTTATGCAAAGTCCAGAATTTATTTGACTCGGGGCTACTGGCTGAACCTTGTACAGATTTGCAAGTCAATAAGAGCTACACTTAAAAAACAAACAAACAAACAAAAAAATGCAGTGGCACTGCAAATACAGCTGTAACATTATTTCATAGCTCTTTTATGACACACACAGACCCCAGACCAGTATGGATTAGATGGGGAACGAAAGTCTCTAAATGCTGTTTGTAGAATGTAAATGAGGAACATGGTGGACAACAGGGACCACTGAGTTTGGGCCCAATTAAGTTGCTCTGACACAAGGCTAAAATATTATTGTGAAATGTCCAGTGTTACTGCTTTTTTAAAGAGTTTTTCATCATAGTCACACCAACATCGTGTTGGTGTGATAGCTCTGCGAAGCGGGGTAACCTAAAGATTTAACAAGCTCTTAAAAATAAAAAGCATCTCTAGAGAGGCTAAAAAGTTGCAAAAGTAACTTAAAAGAAACATTACATAACACCTCTTAGCTTTCAGCCGTTTTTGAGTAAAATTGTGTGATACCCTTATCAACCCCAGCGTGGTCATCTGTCTTCTACTTACCTCAGTTGACCCAAGAGCATCCCAGAGGTGCTCTATTAGTGACGTGAGAGCCGATTCTTTGTAGAGAATGAGGAGAGCCATCCCCCGCCGGGGGGAGAGCCGAATCTTCAGCTGACATACAGGCAGGGACTTTGCTTTGATTGGCAAACCATGCAGCCAATCACATGCAAAGACATACTGGGATCATACCATTATGTGAAAGAAGCAAAGGAGGGCAGACGCTCCAATGACAGCGAGTGTAGTTGTACAGGTCAGGTACACAGAGTGACAGAGAGATAGGGACAGGAGCTTCGTGACATGGTGCATTATCCTGTTAGAACCAGCCATCAGAGCACCTATCCAGGAAACATCTCTGTGGCGTTGTTCCATAGCCAGTTTTGATTATGGAGAAAGCATTACTGACTCTTTGCAGGTTCTGTGACATTTTACTAAGGGGAAAATAAAGTATACTATATTGAACTGACATCATGGTAGTGTCTGCAACATTGTTTCAGCTTTTCATTTTGGAAACTTTTTTCAACCATGTCTAGACATCAAGAAAAGACCACCTGGCAACACTGATTCAAAGTCAAAATGTTTGTTAGGTAGCTTCATAGAGGAGCAAAGGAAGACACTTTAAATGGTATTCTCAGAAGTGAGTGTCATTTCCTCCTATAGTTACTAGAACTATGAAAAGAACTACCAAAAGATGCAATATATTATATTATTATATGTATTATAATAATAATATATAAATTTCCATCCATCCATTCACTTCCGCTTATTCTGTTCAGGGGCTGGAGCCTATCCCAGCTGGCGTAGGGCGAGAGGGTACACCCTGTACAGGTCGCCAGCCTGTCGCAGGGCCAACACAGAGAGACAGACAACCATTCACACCTATGGGCAATTTAAAGTGACCAGTTAACTTAACCCCAGTAACTGCATGTCTTTGGACTGTGGGAGGAAACCAGAGTACCTGGAGAAAACCCACACAGACACGGGGAGAACATGCAAACTCCACACAGAAAGGCCCGAGCCAAGGTGGAACTGAAACCAGACCTTCTAGATGTCACTCCAGCTGTGAGGCAACCACCGTGCTGCCCAACAATATATATAACTGGATAAATATATTTCATATTATATATTTCATTAGGTACACCTTACTAGTACTGAGTTGGACCCCTTTTGCCTTCAAAACTGTCTTAATTCTTTATGGCATGTTGCATTTTGGGCAGTCATTTATAGTTTAAATAATCATTTACCATGTTCTGAGCCTTGGTGCTCCTCTATAACACATCCACTTTCTCAGTCAAGGTTTTTAAGCCAACTATCTTCCTTTTGGCTGAGTAGAGAAAATATATGAGAAGCTTCCAGCATTCAGAGCAGTCTAAAGCCTCAGTTACTGTATTGTAACACAGGGATTGCTTTCACGTAGACTTACCTAACTATTCAAAACTGGACTGTTGGGCATGTAGCTAAACGGGCGGCATGGACACCCAACTTTGTGAACACAATAACTCAAGAAAGATGTGACCTAGGATGTTCAAATTGATAGTTAAAAAATCTCAAACAAGCTTGAATCTCAATGACCTCGACCTCAAGGTCAGAGGTCAAGTTTACTAAAAATCTTCTGAACGCAATAGCTCAAAAAGGAGGACACGCTGGATTTTTTTTTCAACCATGCCGCAGCTGTATTTACTCAGGAAGGATATGATATCTTAGCTGCATCTACTGACAATCTCGGAAACTTTGGAATTTGGCAGCCTTGAGACAATTCATGCATTTTTTATTTTGTAGGTTTCTGAGTGGTGCAGAATAATAGGAAGCTGTACCAACTCCTCTGTTTCAGTCTTTTGACAAAATGAAATTCAAAGCTTTTTTCCAATTTGCAGGCAGTGAATTTTCATATTGATAATAACCCTTCTGCTGTCAGTTAGCGGTAACTGTATAGATTTTCAGGCCAGAGCACAATTTGATAGCAGAGGTGCTAAAAGATGTTACATGCTTAATATTTCATGTTTGCTTTTTTTTTTGCCTTTTATACATACATATATACAAAAAAAGGAATTTTTTTTATCTTATTTTATTTTTTATATCGATAAGCATTAGTGTCTGCTGCGACATGCAAAATCTGGCTTTTTAAGTAATTGTGAAGATTATTGAATTATGCCAATGAAAAATGGATTGATGGAAAAAGTATTTTACATATTAGCATAAAATAAATACATAAATGCACAGATTCGCACAATGCACATAATAATCTAATATTAGTGAGCCAAATTGCAGTCCATAAATATGGGAGAACATAGTTAAGAATAAAATTTCTCTGAATTTCATTCATTGTTCTCTTTACTATGAGTTTTACATTTTGAACATTTGAATAATATGCATCATTCTAATGAAATTATTTTATCCTGACTCTTCACATTACTTTAAATATATAAATAAGAATGAAATCTCTTCACCCTCCCATGGTTTAGGTGATTAAAATGATGAGTGGTCCCACGGTGTGAGTTGAGAGAAACAGGCGGGGTCAATTAAGCACACAGCGGAACCCAGACACACATATCGAGGAAGTTATGACTCTAAATGGGATTGTGAAGTTGGTTCAGGACCTTCAAGCTATTTGAAAAAGTCATTTTGCTCACGAAAAACATTTGTATAGGACAGATACCTATCACGGACATGTTTGACTCCCTATCAACATGCACAGGCGGTAGCTTTTTAAATCATGCAGAGATGATATGTGGAGAAAAGGAGATGACGGGGAGATACTCTGTAAACCATGAGAGGAGGGTTGAAAAGGCAGAAAGATGAAGGAGGAGAAAGCAACAGAGACAGATATAATGAAGGATAGAAAAAGAAGTAGTGAGGACAGAGGAAAATGTTCCGCAGAGAGATACAAGGAAGTTTGGAGTGCAGTGAAGAGTGCTGGCCAATCATTAGAGATTGTATGGGCAGGAGTGAAGGAATGTCAAAGAGGCTGATGAAACGATGGAGAAAAAAGAAAATGTCTTTGGAAATAGAAGATGTCTCACACAATGATCTTACTATCCTTCTTTTCTCTTCTCTCATGCCTCTCTTTCTCTCTGAATGTTCCCTGACTCAAGAAACAAAGTAGCCAGTGGTCATTTATTTCAAATGAGAGCTAAGAGAGATCATTCCATGAACAGAATGGGCTGATATCTGGTTAAGAGATCTTACTGATTCTGCGACAGCAGAAACTTGAACATGAGTTCAGCTTTAAGTAAATGCTCAGTAATTTAGTACAACAGTGTCCAAATCATAGTGAAACTGAAAATCCTTTTTGTCTAAAGCTCCAACAAGCTTTCTTGTTATGCCTGAAAATTCATTTTTATACTCATCTTAAAGTTTCAGGGATTCCTTGTCAGTTTTACTGTAGTTAGATCTACACTTTTATCAAGAGTGCTTGCTTGAATAATCAGGCCCCATCATATCCTAAAGATATTATTATGCCAATAGAGCACTTCACTCTCAGACTGCAGGCTTATGTGTGATTACTAGAGTCAGTAAAGTAGAATGGGTGACAGAGCCTGCTCTCATGGAACCAGCTCCCATTTTGGGTTTAGGAGACAGACACCCTCTCTACTTTTAAGATTAGGCTGAAAATTTTCCTTTTTTGATAAAGCTTATAGTTAGAGCCAGATCAGGTGACTCAGCCATCCCTTAGCTATGCTGCTATAGGCTCAGACTGCTGCGGGACTTCCCATGATGCACTGACTATTTCTTCTCCACTCCCGTCTTTTCACTTCCTATGTGTTTACAGTGGGCATGGAAAGTATTCAGACCCCTTTGAATTTTCCACTCTTTGTTTCATTGCAGACATTCGCTAAATTCAAAAAAGTTTATTTTATTTCTCATTAATGTACACTCAGCACCCCATCATGACAGAAAAAAAAAAGAAATGTAGAAATTTTTGCAAATTTATTAAAAAAGAAAAACTGAAATATCACTTGGTCGTAAGTATTCAGACCCTTTCTTCAGTTTTGAGTAGAAGCACCCTGTTGAGCTAGTACAGCCATGAGTCTTCTTGGGAATGATGCAACAAGTTTTCCACACCTGGATTTGGGGATCCTCTGCCATTCTTCCTTGCAGATCCTCTCCAGCTCCGTCAGGTTGGATGGTGAACGTTGGTGGACAGCCATTTTCAGGTCTCTCCAGAGATGCTCAGTTGGGTTTAGGTCAGGGCTCTGGCTGGGCCAGTCAAGAATGGTCACAGAGTTGTTCTGAAGCCACTCCTTTGTTTTTTTATCTGTGTGCTGAGGGTCATTGTCTTGTTGGAAGGTGAACCTTCAGCCCAGTCTGAGGTCCTGAACACTCTGGAAGAGGTTTTCTTCCAGGATATCTCTGTACTTGGCCGCATTCATCTTTCCTTCAATTGTAACCAGTCGTCCTGTCCCTGCAGCTGAAAAACACCCCCATAGCATGATGCTGCCACCACCATGTTTCACTATTGGGATTGTATTGGGCAGGTGATGAGCAGTGCCTGGTTTTCGCCACACATATTGCTTAGAATTAACACCAAAAAGTTCAATCTTAGACCAGAGAATCTTATTTCTCATAGTCTGGGAGTCCTTCATGTATTTTTTTGGCAAACTCTTTGCGGGCTTTCATATGTCTTGCACTGAGGAGAGGCTTCCGTCGGGCCACTCTGCCATAAAGCCCCGACTGGTGGAGGGCTGCAGTGATAGTTGACTTTGTGGAACTTTCTCCCATCCCCTACTGCATCTCTGTAGCTCAGCGACAGTGATCTTATGGTTCTTCTTTACCTCTCTCACCTAGGCTCTTCTCCCACGATTGCTCAGTTTGGCTGGATGGCCAGGTTTAGGAAGAGTTCTGGTCATCCCAAACTTCTTCTATTTAAGGAGTATGGAGACCACTGTGCTCTCAGGAACCTTGAGTGCTGCAGAAATTCTTTTGTAACCTTGGCCAGATCTGTGCCTTGCCACAATTCTGTCTCTGAGCTCCTTGGGCAGTTCCTTTGACCTCATGATTCTCATTTGCTCTGACAGCACGGTGAGCAGTGAGCTCTTATATAGACAGGTGTGTGCCTTTCCTAATCAAGTCCAATCAGTTTAATTAAACACAGCTGGACTCCAATGAAGGAGTAGAACCATCTCAAGGAGGATCAGAAGAAATGGACAGCATGGGAGTTAAATATGAGTGTCACAGCAAAGGGTCTGAATACTTATGACCATGTGATATTTCATTTTTTTCTTTTTTAATAAATTTGCAAAAATTTCTACATTTCTGTTTTCTTCTGTCATGATGGGGTGCTGAGTGTACATTAATGAGAAATAAAATGAACTTTTTTTTAGCAAATGGCTGCAATGAAACAAAGAGTGGAAAATTTAAAGGGGTCTGAATACTTTCCATGCCCACTGTATATACCACTACTGCATGTTGTTAAATTGTGTCTTCTCTTTCTTCAACCAGAGGTTGCTTCCTGTTAAAAGGGAGTTTTTCCTTCCAAGTGCTTGCTCATAGGGGAACGCCTAATTGTTGCGGTCTTCCCTCTAATATTGTAGGGTCTTTATTTTACAATATAAAATTAGCTTGAGGTGACTGTAAATAAAATAAAATTGTATGAACTGAATAAACATTGTGGACAACAATACCAACAAGTTAAAACAGCTAATTGTTTACTGTAAAATCACCATTACTGCAAAAATAAAATAGCATAAAATAAAAAAATAAATAAGATGAAGCAAAGTGTGTGACAGTATTTGCTTTATCGTGTGATTCTGAATGTAATTGTCCCAAAAGAAATGTTTTATTGCATCACAAACCACATGCCCACGGCAATGAGTGATATAGGACTTTGTTCCTCAGTTCACTCACTGCCCTGTGTTGCTTATTTGTTGCTTCTTTGTTGCTGTGTGTTTCCTTCATCACTCTTTCTTACTCTTCCTGTAAGCCAATTTCACCCAAAACATTCCTTTGTTGTTAGTTTTTTGTATTTTGTTTATTCTCTCTTTCACTTTCCCATGGTGTCTTTCATATTCATTCAAAATTGTTCTCTTTTGTTCCCTCTTTCTGTGTCTCTTTTTGTGTCTCCCTCACTCTCTTTTTAGATAAGTCACTTGCCAGGACTCTTTGATTTCCCTACTCTTTTCTTGCTTTGGAATATGGAAGGAGTTGCAATAATCACAGATGCAATGTAATGACTCAGAAGCTTTTCATGTCATGGTTCACCAAGCCTCATAAGCTGGGATTTTTTGTGTGTTTCTTAAAACTCCTGCATATGTCAAATCCACCCATTTTCTGTTGCTTACATGTGTAGAGGTCACAGGCAGCAGCAGTCCAAACAGAACTGTCCAGACTTTCCTTTCCCCAGCTACCACCTAGAGCTCTTCCGGGGGTGGGGTGTTCCCAAACCATCTGAGAGACATAAGTCTTGAAACACCTCCAGGAGGCATCCTTGACACATGCCTGAACCACCTCAACTGGCTCCTTTTGATGCAGGGGAGCAGCACATCTTCCCTGAGCCTCTCTTGACAGACTGAGCTGCTCATCCTATCTAAGGGCAAGCACAGACACCCTCTCGGAGGAAGCTCATTTCCACCACTTTTATCTGCAACCATGTTCTTTCCGTCACTACCCGCATCGATTGCTTAAACTACATGACAGCTGTGATTAAACTGCGTCACTGGCTCTCTTTGATTGGCATTTTTTTTTCGGCAGTGAATTTAGGTCTTGGTAAAGGGATGAAGAGTAAACAAAAGGTGCAGCTAAAAACCCAGAGATGACATAATGCAGAGAAATGGCACCTGAAGGATCCTGAGTAGAAATTTATGAGCAAGTTCTGCAATGCCAAAGAGTGCTTCTGCGCACCCTCGTTCCCCAAAGAGCCAATCATCTGCTTTTTAACAGCTGAATGGGGAAAACATGCATGTTTGTTGGATTATTGTCTCTCCTAGTATCAGTTGTACTATGGCAAACATGTTTACTTGTATTAAAGATGTGTTCTTATAGTTTTTCTCTGGTGAGATGAGCCAGAAACTTTGATCATCTTAGCAATGCAGAATGTGGAGTAAATGAAAGCACGGCATAGAAGAAGAAGAAGGTATGGTACTACATGCGGGAGGAAAAGCTTCCAAAACCTTATTTTGAGGCAAATCACCACAAATGTTGCCTGCATTGTTCTACTTAACCCACAACTTTGGAAAACCTCCATTACAATGCCATTTTCCATTCATCTAACATACGATAAACTTAATGTGTATACCCGACCTTCTGTGTAAAGCAGTGAGTCTGAAGGAGCTGGACCTAATTTGCTTAATTTACTTAGACTATCCTTATTAAGTACTTGTATTACAGTGTCACTCACAGTACAGCCATATTAACTCAGAGTAGACATTTACATTAACTGTCATGCTTCAGCTACCATATATGGGTCTGCTCTGAAAAGAAAGCTGCCATCTTCACACCAACTGATGTGCTATTGAACTTTTAAGCTGCCGGACTGTCATGATCAGTCAGGAATTACGTTGTTACACAGACATTCAGTATCAGCGACTGAGTGTACATTCAAGGGTGCACAGTGATGATAAGGAATTGAACTTCAGCAGCCCCATCTGTCCGAGATGTTTGAGACTACTGAACCATCTCTATCTAGATTCACATTAAAAGGAAATTCTATTTTCTTCCGCTTATCCGGGCCCAGGTCACACGGGGCAACAGCCTAAGCAGAGGAACCCAGACCTCCCTCTCCCCAGCCACCTCCTCCAGCTTTTCTAGGGGAACAATAGGATATGCCCAGAACACCTAACCCAGGAAGCGCCCAGGAGGCATCCTAGTCAGACGCCTGAACCACCTCAAATGACTTATTTTGATGTGAAGAAGCGCGTTCAATATGAAAATGTTTCCTCAGAAATTTAATGAATCTATAGGTGGTTATATATGTTTGTAGTCAACACAATAAGGTCCAGGTTGAATCCATCCAATTGAAATGTAACAAGCTCTGCGGAAGATGCACGTCCTTAAATGAGCATTTTTCTTTAGAGAAAATAATGATATAAATATGAGTCACGAGGTAAAAATGAAAGTTCTGTGAAGCTGGCCCAGCACTTCAGAGTCTACATGGGTCCGTATTACTCACAGTGAAAAATAAACTTCCTAAAGGATGACTTATTTTGACCTTAAAAGAGTAGCATGAATTCAAACTTTCTTCTGTTTTTTCTTTTTCTTTTGTGACCTTCCTCACTTCTTTCTCTCTGCCGAGGCATTAAACACACCTGCTCTATCTCTCTGTTCCACATGCCGAATCGCATTATACGTCTATAAATGTTTTAAACCTTAAAGGAGCACACTGAATACAGCCGGATCATAGGTCATCACTTTACTTTTTGCGCGTGACTTCTGAGATAATGGCGCATTCTTCTGGCACACGCATTTCAGCCTGTGTCAAGTGTGAACAACGACGTAGAGGATGACGATGTCGCTTTCCAGTCTGTGTATGTGTATGCGAGTCTTTGTTTAAATAACAGCAGGAGGTCAGAACTTTGGACCAAAGGCTAGATGTAATGGAAGTGGCTATCAGCAGACTCGCTGCTGCTTCAGTAAGAGCAAGTTCACGGCTTAAGGGAATAAATCTTTTCCTCTCACAGTCATTCTTCCTTTTTCCCTTTTTTCGTCATTTGCTCTCGCGGTCCTTTATTTATTCCCCTCTCTCCCTCTCTCTCCAAGTGAAAATATGTTTTTCCATCTCCATCTGTTCTCCTCAGATATACCAAGTTACTGTTCTCTGTATCAGTACAATTCAATTAAAGACAATTTGTTGGCAGGAGATTTGAAAAAGAAACAATATGGCAAAGTGTAAATGAATCTACAAATTCCCTCTTGCAAATTTCTTTCATGATTGCGTTTCTTTTGTTTAATCGACGACGCGCCTCGCACAACTGTGAACTTCCATCCCGATTGCACGTGTTCTACTGTGTTTGAGTGTTTGCGTGTAGCTGTGGGGTAATAACTGCAATCAGAGGCTTTAATGGAGCTGCGGGGAGGGTCATTTTCTTTTTTCTAGGAAGGTCACCCAGAGGAATAATCACTTTCATGTTAAATTAATATTATGTTCCCTTCATGCAAATTCATGTTTGACTTTACATGTGTAGGTCATGTTTGTGCTTTTGCACGCATCCATTTGCTTCCAATTTATTGACCATGCAGTCCCCTTATGCTTTAACCACTGTCATTTCAATTAATTCACACCTCCAGGCAGGCGTGACTCTTCTTTTATTGTATATTTTTGCAGACTAATTTGAGTTTAGGTCATTAAAATTACAGGGGCTTCATTATGATTTTCCTTATTTATGTTGCAACATTTTGGTTTCTTCAAATACATGTTTTAGGGCAAAGACTGTAATGTAATAATGTAATAATCAGGGGCCTACAAATGCATTTATAAATATACAAATGTGTCTCTGTGAGCTTAATTCACTATTTTATAGTCGGCTGTTAAGAAGACTGCCATGACTTAGGTATTATCGCCAAAAGTATTTAATTATATTGTTGAAGACTTAAATCCCTTCAGCCAATGAGTGCTTTTTATATCAGAGTTAAGAGATCTGGTCAGGATTTGTGTAGACATGAAACACCATCCATCCATTTTCTGCCACTTATCTGGGTCACAGGGGCAGCAGCCACCTCCTCCAGCTCCTCCAGGGGGACAGCAAGAAGTTCCCAAGCCAGCCGAGAGACATAATCTCTCCGGCGTGTCCTTGGTCTGCTCGGAGGCCTCTTCCCTGTAGGACATGCCTGAACACTGTCAGCTAGGAGGCATCCAGGAGGCATCCTACTCAGATGCCCGAACCACCTCAACTTGCTCCTTTCAGAGTAGTAGAAGCTCACTTCTGCTGCTTGTATTCACAATCCCATTCTTTCCGACTGTGTTACTGCAGACCTTACTTCCTTTAAAAAACAAAAAATTATTAATTTCTGATAAGAGTAGGTTAGGGCAGCCCAGGGCTTTTTACTAAGAGACCATTTATCCTTAATGTCGTGTACATTTCCAGTTCCATTTGTTTTTGACAAATTGCTTTGCGCTGCCTGTTCTAGAGGCTTTTTAAGATGTTTACGGCCAACGATGAAACTGAATTCAACTCTGTTCCATCATTACCCCACTGCTGTTTGCTCCCCCACAATTAATAAGTTCTGTGTTTTTTTTCATTGTTATAGATTTTCAGGGCATATTTCATGCATGCATTATGTTTTTCTTTTAAATAAATACTTCATGGCGCTTATCCGGGGCCAGGTCACATGGCATGGCGGCTCGGTAGCTTTCTGTTCAGCAGCGTGATATTAAAAGAATGACTTCCTATGATTGTAAATCAGGATTTCTGTATATTATTGAATCACATTGTCACTGTTGCAGATATATGGCATGAAAAGTGCTCTTGTTCTCACAGTGGGATGAAGTGAACAGCTTTGGCTCAAACTCTATCTCGAGTGAAGACCGCAGTAGTGCTGTGGTGTTTACTACACTGTGCAGCCTTAGTTTGTCTCTCTTCTTTTTTTTTCTGCTTCCTGTCAGGCTGTAGTTACTGATACTGCCTGATTCAGTCCTTGTGTGCACTTCTTGACAGCGGTGGCTGCTGTGGTCTCGCTGGCCACTCTCTCTTTTTCATTTGATCAGTTTGCCTATGATGCACATTCTTCTCCACATCTTCTTCTTGCCACATCCCTAAACATCAATTTTTTGTCATGTTTTTCCCTCCCTCTGTCCCTTCTGTCTCCCCGATTCTCCTACTTTTCCTTGTTGCATTTTTACTGTACTCTACCTTCACCAACCCTTCCACTACACTGCTGGCCCTGATAAGCCCTTTGTCTTGAGAACTTGTCAGCTGTGTCAGGGCTGTGGCTGAAGCCTGTCATTACATCTGTCCTCCTCCAAACTAGTCACTAAGGACCCACTAAGAACTAGAGCTTAGTCCACCGCAGTGTGTTTCAGTGTGTTAATGTGTGTCTGCCTGAACTCTCTTCTTCTTTCTTCATAATTCTGCTTCAGCTTACTCAGCAGAATCAGTGTGGTTTAATAGAACAGTCAAATCTGGTAGGTGACCTAACAGTTTTGACTCTCTATCTGAAGTAAATGTCATCATATCTGTCCTTCAGTCCACCAGTACCTGCCACCTAGGACAGTTTCTGGATGCCTGTCTGTCTGTGTGACAATTCAGCACACTCACAACTAAATAAATATAGAAATCTACAGATTTCTTTCTTTTTTTTTCTTTTTTTTTGGAGGGGAACTGTCGTTTGCCAACAACTCAAAGTTTTCTGATCTGCTCCTATAGGATGCCAGACAGGCCAAACTTCACCCTGCCAGGACCCAGATCTAATATGTCTATATATTATAAATAAGTATTACATGTATAATAAATCCACTCAGTTAAATATTTTGCATTGTAAGATGAAGAACATCCTTTTCACTTGCTCTGCTCTGTTCTTCAAACACTCCCACAGAATAAGAGTGGTGGATGTGCTATGCGTGCCAGTGTTGACCTAAAACAGCGTCTGGTTCAGGGGGGACATGTCGTCCCCTTGCAAATGTTTACGGACAAAACAAAACTGAAGATGGAAACAGCGTGAAACAAGTTCACAGTTGCATATGATATCAAACAAAATGTTATCAGAACTCTCAGGAAAAGTTGTCTGAAAGTCAATTTTGTGTAATTTCCCTCATCTTCTCAACAGATGTCATAAAACCCCACTCATCTGGTGTTTTTTTTTTGTGTGTGTGTTTTTTTTTGACAAAAACACAGACAATCACTTGAGACTTTTAGACAAGAAGACAAGCTCCGCAGCACATGGGCAATTAAGCAGTTTCATTGGCACCATCATTCATATATTGTTTTATATACCTGGCTGTGTGTCACCGTAGCTGTCACTTCACAAATTTTCTGCTAGTATCACCCTTGTTAGACTATCCTTTATGTCCTTTCCCTCCCTGCTTTCCATCTGACTTCCTCCTCTTCCTTTCATTAGATATACTCTGACACTGGACAATTAAACAGACAATTTCTGACAACTTGAAATGTGATAAATGACTCTCTCCCTCTCTCTTTCTCTCTTTATCATTTTAGATGTATATCCAAACTACGACCCTGACCATCTCTCTGAGCCTGTCTGCCTCTGTGTCTCTGGGGATGCTCTACATGCCCAAGGTCTACATCATCCTCTTCCACCCTGAGCAGAACGTACCCAAACGAAAACGGAGTTTCAAGGTGACTCTTATGTTTCCATAATGCTTCCCAAAGCTGATGTTAAACAGTATGTATTCTTATGAAATGAGGATGATCAATCTAACAAGAAAGTTCTAAGGGAGAAACCATAATTTGGATATGCCGAGAACATTTTCCTCCTCTCATTATGAATAAACAATTGTGCAGGCAATTGTGACAGCAGCCACCATGTCAGGAAAACTGACCCAGAAGGGAGGAGACCGACCAAATGGGGAGGTTAAGACTGAACTGTGTGAGAGCATGGAGACCAACAGTGAGTAAGAGAACACCAAAGTTTTATAATTATACATATAAACTTTATAGAGCTCTCTCATATTGAAAACAAAATCAATTTTAGGTGTATCTCACACAAAAAAAAATGCATCACCAAGGTTGAACACATATAGATTGGTCAAGAAATTGGGGATATGAACACTAGCAGAGTAGAAATGACTCGAAACCAACAAAGTAATGTTTAGCAGCGTGCTTTGAAAAACGCACATCATTTTCAGGCTAAGTTGGTTTGAATCACTATAGAGTTTGCCATAATTGAAAAACATCAAGTATTGCATAATGTGTTTATGAGGCAGCCCGGCAGCCATTTATGTGAGCTCATTTAGAAGCAACCAAATCATTTACCAACCACCCAGCTTGTGGATAATCCATTTATATTTTGTTAATTGCATGCCGTGATGGAGTAACATCATAAAAACAAACAAATAAAATATTCTGTCACATGTACGTTATGCTCAGATACTGTTCACATCAATATTTTGTTTTCCTTTATTTGAAAATTTGTTTATTGCATGAGGTGTTTCTTTCTTTTTTTTTTTGCATGGCTGCTGTAGTCACCACTTTTTTGTGTGAAGCACTGTTTAAAGTCACATAAAGACTCGGTTCTGTGTCTTTGTGTTCACAATTTGCAGATGAAATGAAATGGGCCAGCGTTAACACGCATGTGCACGAGTCTCCTCGTGTCCTGCAGCGTGCGTGCATCACTTTCTCCTGGTTTGCATGTGTTTGTGCTTGACTGAAATCTCGTGAGCATACTGAGGGATTATTAACACTTGTTTGTGTGGAGTTTGTGAGTTCTGCGTGCAGGTGTATAATAGGTTTCAGAACTGCGAAGCCAAACCCTCCTTTTCTGTCAGCACTTTAATAGCATCAGTAAGGGAGGCAGGTCACAGTTCATTCATTTAGCAATCAGTTGCTGCTTAGTCATCTATTTAAATGCTTCTCTTTGCAAAAAGTTTATAAATAAGTTCAGCCTTCCAGGAAACAATTTGGACTGGAAGATTACAAGTTTAAAGCTGTCTAGATTTTGATTTTTTGCTATTTTTGTTGGTGTTCTAGTTATTATTATTATTTACTTTTATTATTGTTAAGTATTATTTTTTATCATCCAGGTATTGTGAGGCAGCGCAAAAACAAGTGAGAGGGGAAAAAATAATTCCATCGGTGTGTAACAGTGGTGCTGTTAGAGTGCCGCTCTGCTGCAACAATATTGACATTTACCCCAGCATGCTTGAGGGGACACAAGACATCACGGTTTAACAAAAAATCCCAACATTTACGGTGGACTGTTGAAGTGACACTGTTTTCTAAACTGTTCTTTCTCCTTTCTTTCTTTTCCCCTGCCCTTTTCCATTCCTCGCATTTGTCTCTTCACTTTTATTATGTTCCTTGTTACATTTCTGTGCCAATTTTCCCTTCATGTTTTTGTTTTCTTTTTTACGTCCTCAATCCTGTCCCCCCAACATACTTCCTTCTACCTCCACCTTATTTATTTACCCCTTTACACAGCTTCATCAACTAAGATGACATATGTCAGCTACAGCAATCATGCCATGTGAAGGGACCAGACAAGAAGATGAAGAAAAAAGGGGGGGGGATTGGATAGGAGAGGGGGCGTGTTGTGGGGGCAGGGCCAAGGGGAGGAAGCAGCTGTCACTCAACTGATTGGCTGAAGAAAGTGGAGAATGGACTGATAGGAGCGCCCAATGGAATCCAAGCATGAGACATTTTGTATTGTTCCCCATCAAATCACAGAGGTGGGACCACATAAACAGCCAGTCAGTGTGCCTGCTTTCCTGCTGTTCACAGCTCATTGGTCCTACCATGAACTTACCTGTTTAAAAAAAAAAAAGAAAAAAAAAGAATCAACATGAAAAAAGTGGCACCATAGGAGACTGTGGTGGACAGAGTAACTATTAAAACTTATAAAAACTAAAACTAAAAAAACATAAAAAAAGAAAAAAGTAACAAAAAAACTCAGAAAATGTGTAGAAATTATATCTAAAGGGCAAAGGTGGGGCTGAAAAAGAGATTTAACAAATTACATTTTAAAAGATATTTAAAAAGAGAAATGTAAGAGAAAATCTATGAGACTCAAACATGTTTGTTGTTATTCTCTACTTGTAGGTATTTTTGTGGTTGTGACGATTTTTTCATTCTTGTCTCACCGTTGTCTGATGGATCGCCCTTGCATAATGAGATGAGTGTGTTTTCTCCTGCTGTCTTGGCTATCCGGGTCGTAGCCTTGGGTTGTGAACCTGTAAAATGCCATGGTTGAAGCATGCCAGTTTTTATACAAAAAGGAGATTTATTTATAATAAAGGAATGTTTTGCAAATGTGTAGATTTTGTTGTCATGCTTTTGAAAAACGAGTTATAAAAATGTCAATTTTCATAACAATTTAAACAAATTTCTTTTTTCTTCTGCAAGCATCATTTAGTGGTTCGATGATGGGAGAACCTGCCAGAAGACAAAAGAGAGTGGAAGTAGTTGAGTGAAATTGATAGATCTTAGAGACAAAAATTCCCCCCGCTATACACCTGCAACAACACGATGTCCAAACTTCAGAAATGCACGAGAACTAAAAAACAATGAACTGCATCAGTGCATCCATTCTTTTTGGGGAGGAGAAATCGATACTGCTGAAGGCAAAGTGAAAGGACAAATCACATCTTTTACAGGAGGATGGTGTGGGGTACAGACAGATGTTACAAGAAAAGGTGTGAAATTTAACGAGTGTTATAGTTACAGTGACTGCAGTCTCTTCTGGAGGCCACAGAAATGGAGGCCCTTGATGACAAAGCATATGTGTGGAAAAATCAGTAAATATAAACCTGGTAGTGGAGACCTTTTTCCACAACGTAAAATCCCAAGTACAGTTTCTGCAGCTTTTATTATTATTTTCATTGTTTTCTAACTTCAAAATCCCACATGCCCTTAAACAAAACACTAAACTCCTACCTTTTTATTTAATTCAAAAAGGGTTAGGTAAGACTTGAAGTCTGCAACATGACCCCACACCCACTGGAGCTTATTTGTAAGCCAAATGCTAACATTTTCAGACAGGACTGGCAGTTCTAGTGTACACCCCAAGAGAGTGATTCATGTATACTTCTACCAGGAGTATAGCATATAGTGCATCAGCAGCTCGTGTTTCAAGGATTCCTAGTTTGAATCAAAATAATCACACGAACTAAACCCGTTCTGGAGTTTGGGTTCCTCGTAGCTAAGTATAGTACAGAAAGCCACACTGATCTGCTGGTTGAGCGGTAGGTTAAAGTCAGATATATTAATAGTGACCATGAACAAAATGTCATGGCACTCTAGTCAGTATTTATCATTGTAAAAAAGACAACAACAAAAAAAAAAAACAGAAAATGTACTGGAAATTTTCTGCCAGTACATCATCCATTTTTTTTTACAGAAGTTTCTGTTAATGGTAAAAGTAAATTTGTGGTTAAAATAAAATAGAACGGGAACTCTTAAAATTTTCATTAAAATGCCTCAACAGTGACATCTTCAGGCAACAGGTGGCATTTCACTTGTTGCCTGAAGATGCTCCAGTGGGCAGTGTGAGAGGATGCAGGGAACAGAAGTGGGACCTCTTTTGTCCCTTGTTTGCCCATTTTTTCCCCTGTTTTTGTTGTTTCTTAATGCTGATCTGTTATTGGCCAGGACATGTAAATTGGATACAAAAGTTGATCCTCCCTTAACCTATGCTGCACTTGTCTATTCAATCAAATTTCTTCGGCTGTATTGTGGAAACCATAGCTAGTATACAAGTTGGCCATAGCCGACAGGAAAGTGTTTGCAGAGGTCAAGACAGAAAGCCATTTTCCCATTGATCTCTATAAGAACAGAAGTCTTCCTGTGACTCCAGCTTTTGTTGAATGCGTGAATGACCTCAGTGACCTCAGGTAAGCTGTCATAAAGTCACAGTTTTACAGTTCAGTAATTTCTCCCAGAGCAGCTGTCTTATCAGAAAACATGGTAACAGATAGCTAAAAAATAATCAATTAATTAATTGGAATATTAATATTGGACTGTGGTACTTCAGGCTTCCTAACTTCCTCAAGTTTCCTTTCAAATACAAAGTAATCTCTCCCTGTAGGCTATTTAAAGGGCCAGTTAATTCAAAGTACCAGGGCTGACAATATACTGCATGTTGACAGGTTTCAGATATACACCAATATACACTGATATATGTATATTGGCCATAACATTAGACCACTGTCTAGTATTGTGTTGGTTCCCCTTTTGCTGCCAAAACAGCCCTGATCCACCAAGATGTTAACAACAGATCCTTCAAGTCCTGTAAGTTTGTCCAGAACATTATCCTGCTGAAAGAGGGCACAGCCATCAGGGAATACTGTTTCTATGAAAGGGTGTACATGGTCTGCAACAATACTTAGGTAGGTGATACGTGTCAAAGTAACATTCATTCGTGGATGGCAGGACCCAAGGTTTCCCAGCAGAACATTGCCCAAAGTATCTCATTCCCTCTACCAACTTACCTTCTTCCCATAATGCATCCTGGTGCCAGATGTTCCTCAGGTAAGCAATGCACATGCACCCGGCCATCCACGTGATGCAAAAGAAAATGTGTTTTATCAGACCAGGCCACCTTCTTCCATTGCTCCGTGATCCGGTTCTGATGCTCATGTGTCCATTGTTGGTGCTTTTGGTTGGTGGCAGGGGTCAGCATGGGCACCCTGACTGTTCAGTGGCTATGCAGCCTCATGCACACCTTTCTATCAGAACCAGCATTAATTTTTTTCTGCAATTTGAGCTACAGTAGCTCGTCTGTTGGATCGGACCACACGGGCCAACCTTTGCTCCCTACATGTGTAAATGATTTCGCTGGTTCACCACTGTTCCTTTCTTGGACCACTTTTGATAGATGCTGACCATTGCAGACCGGGAACATCCCACAAGAGCTGCAGTTTTGGAGATGCTCTGACCCAATCGTCTGGCCATCACAATTTGGCCCGTGTCAGACTCGCTCAAATCCCTGCTCTAGCCCATTTTTCCTGCTTATAACACATTAACTTTGAGAACAAAATGTTCACTTGCTCCCTAATATATCCCACCCACTAACAGGTGCTATGATGAAGAGATAATCAGCGTTATCCACTTCACCAGTCAGTGGTCATAATGTTATGTCCGATCGGTGTATTCATCATTCCTCTTCACAGTCACAGTGGCTCCTCTTAAGAAAAGCCATAGTTTTACTACTAAATTTACCTTGACCACAAGAAAGTAGCAATTATGTAGCCATATATATTTTGAATCACCAGCCCCACTGCTGCA
The DNA here is from genome assembly GCA_024447675.2 of Pterophyllum scalare. Taxonomy (NCBI): domain Eukaryota; kingdom Metazoa; phylum Chordata; class Actinopteri; order Cichliformes; family Cichlidae; genus Pterophyllum; species Pterophyllum scalare. The sequence continues at coordinate 172,461 of JAMQGT020012298.1, read as the reverse complement.
TATCAATATGCATACAGTATGTATATGTATGTTAGCAGGAGAGTGGCTAAGAGAGCTCCCTGGAGGGGCAGAGCCCTGCTTCTGAAAGCTGAGACTCAAGGGAATTCTGGGTAATCTTTTTCTGAGAGTTCTGGGAGTTGACTTCCTTGATGCATTATTGTAAATTGTACTACTTATAGATGCCAAGCAATACATTTACCTCACACATAACTCTTTGAAACCTTGAAAAGGCAAATATAAAACAAAGGCTGTGTGAGACATTGCTTTTGACTTCTTCTGCTCAATAGAATAAACATATATTTATGGCTTTCACCAGATTGAATTTCTGACTTAATCTTGTGCATTAATAAGGCTGCCATATTGTCAGAAGGCCATATTTTTGTTTGCTTGTTTTTTTTAATTTAAGAAAGTCCTGCAAGTTTCTGCATCACTCATTAGCAGTCACTTTGGGAATTGTAGGAAACCCCTGTGTGAAGCAGATGTCAGTACCTCTTAATAAAATGCATAACTGTCGAGGGATATAGACCTGCATTTTTTGACTCTTGTTTGTCATCCCCCTTGTTAGACTGTGTGAGAGTCCTCTAATATTTCCTGAGAGAAACCAGATGGTGGATGTTTTGACCTCATTGCCGCTTTGTCGGTGAGTGATGCAGCTGGTCTGTATACAGGATGGATTTGGTTTGATTAATTAGCAGTGAATCAGACTGACAAAAAGTGTCCAAGCACAGGTGGAGAAGACTAATAATCACCCAACCATGAATCAGAATGAAACAAATAATTTTGTTCAAAGAGTAATACTTCTTGTGAAACCTTGGACAATAGATAGTAAAGATGCTGGATGAGAACTTCTCAGAGGTGTTCTTAATAAAAACTCATTTCATTTTATTAAGCAACTGAATCAGGCGCTTCCCTCATACACCCACTAGAACATGCACATAATTTTAGATTAGGGTGCAAATTCTGGTTATTTCAGATCATGATCCTTCCACTGTGAGTGCACATCCCCAGAACTCACACTTCGCTGTGAAGCACAGCTTGACACAAGTACAAAACAGCACAAACAAAACAGTGTGTGCCTTGTGTACAGCCTGGCCAATTATTGTCACAGTGTTTTGGACAGTATATATCATGTTTTTATGAATGGAAAAAATGTTTGTGGTTATCTTTGTGTTGTATTACAATTAATCAAGCACCCTGACATAACAGATTTTAGGGCAGCCCACACTGAAGACAGTGTACTGTAGAACACAAAGGGAAGGATGTGTGGCCTTTTCTTGTGTTGACTTTACCTTTAAATTATGGATTTTTTTAAAAGGTGACCTGATTCCAGTGGCACCTTGTTAGGTAAAAGAGCACCTAATGACCTTTGTGGCTGCACATACTTTAACTCTGGTTATAGGACTTAACAATTTACTAAATAAAACACCTGCCATTTCCTAATTAATTTTTCATATTAATAGAAATAAATACTATTTTCCCCCTTAATGTATTCTCTTTTGTTTCATTTTTTATGTTATTTGCTTCCATTTTCACAGCAACATTTTGCTGTCAGCAGTGCAGAAATGCTTTCCAGACAGTAATCCATGTTGTCCCCTGCTAATTCACTCAATGACTACATTCAGACTGCTACCATTGGAATAGGAAGCAGGGTGGCTGAAGAAAATGACTCTAATCACATCTCTTTCCATTTAATGGTGTAGAAATTATTTTTATATTTAAACCCTACAGACAAACAAATCAACCCTTGCTTCCTTCAGTGCTCTTTCAGAAGCTCTGACCCCCCAAATGAATGGATGCACACTGTGACATGCACGCACACAAGCGCTGCATCCTCCTATGTCAAACAGTGACAAAGCAGCACAGCAGCTCTTCTACGATACAGCTTAAATCACAATAGCAGTGTGTATTTGCAAACTAGAAAGTCTGTGGACAAATGATTTAATGTTACCTGACATGTAAATCTGACACTTATTTCTAACTGTGCTTACAGTTCTCGGAGTACTTCCTTAAGAAAATATTCTTAGATTTTGGTTATTGTGACCTTCTCCTCTTTGGCAGCTTCTCAGACATCATTTCCTGCTTTAAAATCCCTTTTGCTAAATCCCGCCACCCTTTTCCCTTATCTCCCTTTCACTCTAGTCAAGCTGGATCACATCCTGTTCGTGGTTGGCAGGAAAAGTGCTGTGCGACTTTGTTTCCCATTTAGAGGGCCAGGCTCTGTAGTGCAATAAACTCCAAAAGTTCCAGGTTTGCACTCATTTAAACAAACAAAACAACAAAGAAAAAATGAAAACCCTTATTTAAATTTGGCAGAGCTCCCCTTCATGGTCATCATATCATGCGACTCTGGACCTTTTTTAGCAGAAGCAGCGTTATTAGATCTGAGACAAATTTATCTTGGTGTTATCTCCCAATATTCATTTTTCATTTTTCACAAAGTGCAAGAAAGGTTATGCTTCTTCACATAGGGATTGACATTGTTCCACTCCTCTGCACTGTCTAAGATGTCACAGAAACTCAGATTTACATAGATGTGCCCAGTGTGAAGGACTTTTCTGTGTCTCAGAGCTAAATTGTGAAAATAGTGCACTGTCCATGGTTCTGATTAGTGCTAGAGTGGCTCTTACACCTGCTGATTACTGCTCCTGATTTCTGCATAATTTTAGTTGGCTATATTATCTGTATCCTTTTCATCTTTGTGAAGTCTCACGATTTTTTAAATTCCTTTAGGAGCCATGTGCATGGAGCCATGTGTATGGAGCCATGGCTTACTGAAAATCACATGCACTTGATTTGGTTATAATATTTTATAGTTTTCTAAATTGTGTCAGTGACAACAGGTTCCCGTATTTTCATTATAAAGTGTTTTTTTTTAATTAATTAGTGTAAATTTATGTGTGTTTGTCAACTTAGAAGTTATGCATACGCATGCGATATGATTTTCCCCATCTGACATTCACTTCTGGTGTTACACTATAAGCCCTCAATTAAACTGGTTACCGCCGACTTCAGCACGAAGAAACACACAGTTTAGCCATTCCTTATACTTTTACTTGTATTTTTTGTTTTGTCAACAGTGAAAAAGGACACCTCTCTCAAAGCACTTTAAATGCAAATTAGCATCACTTTGCTAGCGCCCCAGCACAACATGCAAAGAAAATCAGAGCTTGACATGCCTGCCTGCTGTTCTCAGCTGTAGTCTCTAAATTATGATTGGACAAGTTGTGACAAATGAAAGTATTTTGAGTGTAAAGTAATCTTGGCCTATTTTTTTATCTGCCTGATCTTGCTCTCTTTCTCTCTCTACATAAATAGATAATAAAGAGATAGATACATGTTTTATGACAATGTGCTTCCAATAAAACCAACAAACTGTGAGGGAAGCCTTTATTATTTCCAACATATTATTCTAGAGTATGAAATGGACTCTGTGCTCAGCTCATGCTAGATTTTATATTGTCCTTGCCGATCCCAGACGCCCTGTCTATTTTTAAGATTAGGCTTAAAATGTTCCTTTTTGATAAAGCTTATGGTCAGGTGACCCTGAACCCTCCTTTATTTATTCTGCAATAGGTCTAAGCTGTCAGGGGTTCCCATGATGCACTGAGTGTTTCTTTTCATTCACCTCTTTTTACTCTGTTCATACACCACTCTGCATTTAATCATTAGTTATTATTAATCTCTGGCTCTCTTCCACAGCGTGTCTTTTGTCCTGTCTCTCTGCCCTCAGCCCCAACCTATTGCGGCAGATGGCTGCCCCTCCCATGTTCTGCCAGAGGTGTCTTCCTGTTAAAAGGGAGTTTTTCCTTCCCACTTTCACCAAGTGCTTGTTCATAGGGGGTTGTTATTGTAGGGTTTTTACCTTACAATATAAAGCGCCTTGAGGTGACTGTTGTGATTTGCTGCAATATAAATGAAATTTAATTTACAATATACCATCATCCATTTTTTAAAGCATTTAGAAGGAGACCATCATATCTTATTTTTTAATTTAAGTTATCTATTCATTTAAATATGATGTTTATTTAATTGTGCCTTATTTTTTCCATTTTGTTTTCTTCCATATCGCTTTTCCTAATTGGATTTACTGGCTTCCAGAGAGTGGCAGTTCTTACACTTTATTTGCTTATTTCAAGTACAGCTTTATATTTAGCAGTGTGTATACACGCACGTTGATCTGAGTTATTGAGGGAACAACAAATTCAATCTAAAACCTTCCAGGTTCTGCAGCAGCAAGTGAAAACTTCTTCTAAATTAAACGGAGTAAATAATGGAAACTCTGTTTATCCATAGCGATATCAGACCCTCTGCCTATTATATTTTTAGTGTCCCATCATTTCACAGTTCCCAATGTTCACATCTTGTCTTTTGGGACAGAAATTCTCCAATCTCCCTTTGGCAGTGTCTGCAGTATTGTGTTCACTTCTAGTTATTCCTGTTTGTGAAAATGTGTGCAGAATTGCTTCTGTCAGTCCTCCTGTGTGTGTGTGTGTGTGTGTGTGTGTGTGTGTGTGTGTGTATGTGTGTGTTTGTGCAGAAAAACACACCCCAGTGAGGAAACGGGACACCTGGGAGAAATGCCACCAACAGAAATGTCCCACCTGTCAATCAAATGCTCCTCATACTGTTGTGCTGAGGAAGAGGAGGAGGAGGTAGAAGAAGAGAAATCTGAAATGCTTCCATCCTCTTAATGAGCAAGACCTACATTTGGGAGTTACAAGTGCTTAAGCAATGGAACAGTGATTTGAGAGGGAAAACAAAGAAAGAAAAACAGTGAAAAACAGCCAGTTTCTGTGTTTAAGTTTTCTCAAGCAGCGCGTGAAACCTCCCAGCTGAGACTTTATCGTAATTAGCTCTGTCAGATGGCTTGTGCCAGGGGAAGCTATTACCTTAAATAGACTCACCAGTGATACAGATCCTGCTTCTTACAGATGTTTGCATGCCTGTTGAAGATACAGCTGGCTGGCGTCAGTGTGGGCACTTTTCCAGTTTTGTGAGTCTGATTAGTGATGCAGAATTAAAATAGATAAATTGGGAGCTCTCGGTGAAACCAAATGTTGAACATAAGGCTCACAGTGATGCATAGTGTAAATAGGCTCCATTAAATATGAAAAACAGCACAAAATACCTGCACAATGCCGCATGCCCATACACAGAGGACATTGTCTGCAGCGTACCCAACTTGTTTTTTTATACCTCATAAGGTGTGAATAAGATGAGGTGTGCTCTGTATGGTTAATGTGTGTGTGACTAACAGGTAACTAACTAACTGGAGCCCCAAAAGGAGCATATGCAGTTCAGCGCTCTGAATGATCATCATATCATATTCAGCAGCTTTGTTTTTGCATTGTTAGTGTCCTCTTCTTCTAGGGATATTTGTTCATGTTTTTCCAGAAATAATTTAAAAATAAAATGTTCAACTTCAGTTCCAAAAATGTTCGAACGCTGTGTAAAATGTAAATAAAAACAGAAGGATCAGCAAATCTCATGAACCCATATTTTATTCACAACAGAACATATCACATGTTTAAACTGAGAAAATGTACCATTAAAAATAAAAATGTTAGCTCATTTTGAATTTGAGCAGCAACACGTCACTGTGTGGCCTCCCCTCTTTTTAAATGTCTGGGAACTGAGGCGGTTTCTGGAGTTTTGGGAGAGGAATGTTGTCCCATTCTTGTCTGAGAGAGGATTCTAGTTGCTCACCAGTCCGGGGTCACTTGTCAGTGCAAGCTGACAATTCCTGAGGCACTAATGCACCCCCACACCATCAAAGATGTAGGCTTTTGAACTGAGCACTAATAACAAGCTGGATGGTCCCTCTCCGGAGGATACAGCATCCACGTTTTCCAAAAAAGAACTTAAGAATGTTGATTTGTCTGACCACAGAACAGTTTTCCATGTTGCCTCAGTGCAAAATTTAAATGAGCTTTGGTCGTGTTTGTGGATCATGTTCACATATGAATTCTTCTTCACATGACAGAGCTTTAACCTGCATTTGTGTGTAACCCAGCTGGAAAAATGAGTTGAAATAAGAAATAATTTGTAAATGATTTGTCTAGTTGTGTAATTGTTTTTTTTTATTTGTTTTCGTTACACTCATAGGATTCTCCATATAGAATAATGGAGTACTCCAGGCTTCAATCACTCCAGACTTGTGAAGCTGCAAACGTTGACTGTTTTGTTTCCCCCACTGCAGTTCTTGAATTATCTCACTAACAGCTCATCCCCTTATCTGATCTGTTCCCTGACCTAACTGACCTTGACTCTACTTAATTCAGAGGAAAAAAATTGGAAGATAAGGTTGCATCCTAACCAAATACCCTTTAAAGGGACAATACAGGAAATTAAGGACAATTTGGTTTTCCCTTATCATTTTGTTTTATAAAGGGCCCAGGTTGTAATTTCTGTTGCTGAAACTGTTACCTGTTTATACAGTACCAGTCAAAAGTTTAGATTGGCTATTTTCATACTTAATCATGTTACTGACCTGTTGCCAGTTTACCCAATTAGCTGCAAAATGTTCCTACAGTTTCTTTTGTGTAACACTTATTTTTCTAACCTTTTGTTGCCCTATGCCGTTTTTTTTTTTTTTGAGAGATATCTTCAAATTCAGAATGAGCTAATATTTTTCATGACATAGTAAAATGTCTCAGTTTAAACATTTGATATGTTTTCTCACGTTCTATTGTGGATAAAATATGGATTATTGCATTTTATTTCATTTGCATTTTGCCTCAGTTGACTGTTTTGGAAGTTGGGTTGTATTTTAAAAATATGAGAACACCCAGTGGACTGAATGCAATTTCTTCCTAAAATGGTTGATTGTCATTTTTGTGTGTAGCAAACCTTTTCTGTCGGTCAAAACTTAACTGCGACTTGACAGCGTGGTTTTATTTGCTGTGTGCTTTGTTAGACTCGGTCACCTGATCTGCCCCTTTGTATATTTATCTGGAGATATTCATGAATAAAGGATACTAAGAGCCTTATTTTAATGCAAAGAAAAACACAGGGCATTTTACTAATGAGACAATGGATAGTGTCCCAAAGGATCTCTTCTCAGATCTGGACCAGGGCATCACTGATCTCCTGGACAGTCTGAGGTGCAAACTAGTGTCCCAGAGGTTTTCTATTGGACTTAGGTCAGGTGAGTGTGGGGCCAGTCAATGGTATCAATTCCTCCTCCTCTAAGTGCCTGCATATTCTTGCCACATTTTCATACACCAGGAGGAACCCAGGACCCACTGGACCACTGTAGGGTCTGGCAATGGGTCAAAGGACTTCATCCCAATAACTGATGGCAGTCAGGGTGCCGTTGCTTAACCTGTTGAGGTCTGTGGGTCCCTCAGTGGATATGCATTCCCAGACCATTACTGACCCACCACCAAACCGGACATGCTGAACAATGTTACAGGCAGCATAATGTTTTCCACGGCTTCCCCAGACCCTTTCCTGCCTGTCACATGTTCTCAAGAGTGAACCTGCTCTGATCTGTGAAAAGCACAAGGCACCGGTGGTGGACCTGCTAATTCTGGCATTCTATGTCAAATGCCAATTGGGCTCCACAGTACGGGGCAGGGAGCACAGGACCCACTAGAGGATGTCAGGCCTTGAGGCTGCCTCATGAAGATAGTATGACCAGAGACATTCATACCAGTGGCTGCTGCTGGAGGTCATATTGTAGGGCTCTGGCAGTGTTTATCTTGTTCCTCCTTGCACAAAGGATGAACACTGCCAGAGCTCTACAATTATGTACAATGGTTAATTTCATTAACACCAAAGCAGCTGAAACTGAATGATCCTCTCTGCTACTTAACTGACCAGTTCAATATCCCAGAAGTTTAAATGACTTGATGCTATACTCTGATTAAAAAATGTTTCTTTATTTTATTTTTTTCCATGTTTAAAATTAAGTATTAAGCAGTAGAATACAGATTCACATCTATGCTCTGATGTCATCACTTCCAGCAAATGTTTTACAACAGGGAGTGATTAATAAACAATCCCCTAAAGTCTACAGGTAGATACTGGTGTGGTGGTCCAGTCAAAGGTATAGTTGGCAAATTTTGCAGCTTGGATAGATCACTAAATTTTAAATGTTTCTTTGAAAAATTATGTGCAGCACTAGTAGCTTGCAGTCTTCAGTCCATTATATTCATATGTTGTTGAAATAGTGAAAGAATTTCACCTGATTTTGGAAGGTGTCACATGTCTGCTCCTGAACTCAATTAGTCCAGTGATGTGGTGCCTTCTAAATAAAGCTGATAGACCTCTAAATGCCTAATTTGACTAATAGAGGAGCAAGAGATAACACCATAATTCATTGTCCTTCTCTTCTGGTATCATAACAGGACATCTGTCGCTGAGAGGCAGATTAGCAACACAACTCTAAGGTCATACACTGACAAGATTATGAGGTGCAAGGGTGACAAGTCTGTGGCTAACACTTTAAGAAGCAGCTGCTGAGTTCATTCACAGCTGTTAATAGCTGCTGTGCTGACTGCATAGTAGTACCATCTGGCATATGCTTTAGAAGAAGATAGATACCCTAAATCTTAAAGAAGTAGAGGAACGGGAACTATATTTTCAGAATGAGGTGAGGGGGCTGTTGAGGGAAAAAATAACTGGAAAGAGGATAAAAGGTAAAAAAAGAAAAAAAGGTAGATAAAACATTAAGGGGATTTGAAAAAAACAAAGATAGTAAAAAAACTAAAAACATACATCTGTTACTGTGACATCCCTCTTTTTATAGCAGTCAACATGTGGCTTAATGCTCCCTAACAGACGATAAAAAAATGAGGCGATGGAAGAGGGAGGGAAATAAGGAAAGAACTCCTCAACATTTATGGTTTGCTACATGGTAGTGTGCTTAGCAAGTGATTAAAGCTCACTACATCTGCTCAGGCATGTGTCTGTATAAATATTAACTGGCAAACTAAGCTATGAAGTGGGAACAGTAAAGGAGCAATGATTTGGGGGCATTTTGTGCCAGTCTGATTTAGTTGGATTAGATTTATGTGCGTGACACATATGTACGGCATACCCTTTAATGGGCTTTCTTGGGTTTAAGATTTTAACTTTACAAATACAGTACTTTGTCTTGAGTTACCCCTCATTTCTTTATATTTTGCTTCCTGGGAGCAAGACTTGTGATTTGTTTAAAGTGACCTTTAGCAATAGTTTTTTCCAGGTTTTCTAAAAGCCTGTCAGGCTTTTTCTTTGGACATTGGCTGCTTTTTCATTCACATTCGCTCCATTGTATCTGACCATTTTCAGATAATTTTATTTGTTTGTTAAGTCACTTAAAACCAAACTATGAATCAAACAAACAAACAAAAAATGCACCTAACTCAAGGGATGAACCAGTGTTGTGCTTATACATAACAGACAGCAAAGAATCAATTTTAATTTGTGTTTTTATGAACTTTGTTACTAGCAATCTGTTGCACAAACATAATTTGTTCTTATTTCCTTTGTTGAATCTGAATTTTTGCACTAATATTGTACAACATTGTAACTCTGGAACAACTTGGCATATCTTGGCACAAGTTAATCCATCTGCTGTTCACTGAAGCCTCATCAGAAATGGTTAAGAAGCCATTCTGAAGGAAGGGAAATGGGGAAAAAAGGCTGAGGCCAAATTAAACAAGAACTGGACTAAAAATCAGCGGCAACAGGTCTTAAGGAGTGATACCTCAGAATTTGGAAATTTTGGTTCAAAATGTCATTAATACATACAGAGGAGATTAGGAGAAAGGTACGGCAGCAAGTGTAGAACACAGTGGAGGCTCTGTTATTGGTTTGAGGCTGCATTTCAGCCAATGCTGTTTGCATGTTTCTATAAATCACTGCATCTATTTCCCATTTTACTAGCAAGACTTTTGCACTGCACTGTACATAACAGGTTTCTTGTATTGCAAGCAAAAAAAAAATGTAAAGACAAGTAATAAATAATCTTTGATAGTGAGATGAGATGTTAACATGTGATCTGTGCTTGCATGCATCTCTTGATACTGTCTTACAATGCATGCGTCTATGTGTTCACACCTGGTATTACAACATACTCTTGTTATTTGATTGGGTAAAGAAACATGGTTCACCTCAAAGGAAGAATGGCTCTTTTTTTCTTTACCATTCTAGCAATACTTCTGCAGCCAGGAGCTTTTCTTAATCTCGCTTGAGTTAGCAGGAAGTGGCAGAGCTAGGTGACCTTTCAATTGCTCAGACTTACCTGATGTTTCTTCTTCGCAGCGTGGAATATCACCCTGCAAGGAATGGATTGACACCTGGATGAGATCTGATCACAGTCTGAGCCTGAAAACCTTCAACTGTGATCTGGCTGATGGGATCATATTCTGATAGTGATTTGTATTATGCATGTAGTATTTATGCTAGGGTTAGGTGACTGGATTAGTTCATGACTGTTTTTGCACACTTCTGCATTTTCAGTGATTTGACAATGAATGCATGTCAATTAATCCTCATGTAGTAATTACAGTTGGTGCTGAAAAAATCATATTTGAGAACTAGACCAACAACTGTATATAGAGCTGTGCACCAGCATGGTGAGGATGTTTTATACTCACCATGTTGGTCACTTATATTTGTTGGTTTTCTCTAGTTTAAATTGGGAATGCACCCAAGTACGCATCATTTTGTATTTATCTATTATTACACATAAAGTTATTATTTAATTAAATTTTTAAACAATGCCTTTGAGAAATCAGAATGCAAAAAGATATATGTTGATACTAAGTGTACGCTGGACAGGAAAGATAGACAAAACAATCTAAAGAATACAAATCCCACTGAACCAAAGTGTGACAAACACCTCTGGGTGTCTCCTGCCAGGACAGGGATGACTCATCTCTCTTACTAGATGCCATTAATAGCTGCACTTTGTGAACCTACCTAACACTTCAAAACACCTTCTCTTATCAGTTCCCACTCATAGAATTACTTGACTATCCCTTGACCAAGTTCAAATGTAATTTACGTAACTATAAAATCTCTGATGAAAACACAAAAGTGATACTCAAAAAAAAAAAAAATTTCCAGAGATTACAAAGAACTGTGAGGAATTTCCTAAAAAATATATGACTGATTTGAGTATGTCTGCTGACTCCATATCTCAATGAGTCAAGCAGACAAGAAAAAAGCTCGTTTCCCCCCATTTGCTTGACAATAGGAATTAATTTTGAATCATGCCTACTGTCTCCCCGATGAACGTAATTGCTTTTCAGACTGCACTTTGCCAGTGAGAGCTTTGACAGTGGAAATGAAGCTGACATACAATCTTGTCTTCTATTGTACTTTGGAGAGCAATACACACAAGGTTTTGTGAGGGATTTGTCACAGTCCTTTGTCTGTGATCAATGGGTGACTTTGCTGTTGTTAGTGGTGCTGACCCGATCTCTCTCCTTACAGTTTTGGAGAACTGAACCCTATCAGAGAGGAGTAGATGAGCAAAGCTAGTGACTGTCTGTTTTTGTTGCTGACTGACTGGTTAAGACTTAAATATCTCAATAACCACAAGCTGGTTGTTTGTCCCTTGAGTTAATCTTGTATTTCCTGCAGGTCATGAGAGTTTTGGCTTATTGCTTATATGACAGATTTGCATTAAAACTAATCAGATAAATTGTAATAATTTTGTATTCTTGAACTTTTACTCAGTACCATTATATGCTCCAAATTTGAACTAATCTTTTCTGGCTAAATACCTGCAAAAACACATTTCCAGTCACAGATGTCTTTGGTATTGGTGCAACTAAAATACATTTTAAACTTGCTAAGCTAAGGTTTCAGTCACACAGGCATAGAGACCATTTGTCAACACCCCCTTGCAACCTCTGGTCATTAGAGAAAAGTGTCTCCATTCAAAAAATGACACAAAATAGCACTCATCAGATTTTAATGTATATTTTTTAAACATGGTAAAATCTGAATAAGATATTTTTTTTCCTAAAAACTGCTCCCATTACTAGATTCTCTGTGGCAAACATCAATAATGATTGTCAGAATCAGAGAGATAAATATGGCTAAACCACCTGAAATCTGAGTCTGGCCTTCAAGAGCGCTTCGATCAATGAAAAATTCAATAATGCTCATTTTCATTGGAGACCGTTAATCCATAGTCCACACGCTGCTTCAAAATCTTTTCCTCTCGACCAACCATGAAATTCTTCAGGAAACCTGGGTTTCTTTGGGGTATACAAATAGTTCAAAACAAAGGCACTGAACATTAATACAAAACTGTACTGCAAAATGTCAGTATTACCCTCTGAAGGTGCATCAACCACTGAGTCCATAACTTTTCAGGTTTCATTTTTTGTGCACATAGAATGAGCACATACTAAGAAGTAGAAAAGATTCCCAGTGATGACGGATAAAACTGTTTCCCAACTCATCTCAAAGAAAATGAACACACAAATGAAAAAGAAGTGAAGCTGGCAAACAACTAAGCCGGATGAGAAAGTGAGTGACTGATTTAAATGCAGCTGCCCGAATGTGGTGGAATGAGGGAGAATATTAAATCGACTTGTCTTTGTGATAGGAAGTCCATTTCATGTGAGGAAAGAGATTAAATAAGGTGGAAAAGGAGAACGACTGAAATGAGCGGCAGGAGAGAAGGGGAGGCTGCGACAAAATGTTTTCAGTCAGTACGAATGACAAAATCATGTCATACTGAACTGTGCAAAAGTCTTGAGCCACCACTTATTTCTTTATATTTTACTCATAAAATGGGAAATAGGTGCAGTGATCTATTTAAATGTGCAAACATAAATATAAATGTGGGTTATAAGGCAAAAATAATGAACTTGAAAGTCAATATTTGGTATGATCACCTTTATTCTTTCTGTTCTAACTCTTAAAAAAGTTTTCTTGTAATTTCTTTAAAGAGTCTTAAGGAATAGTTCTCCAGGCTTTTTGAAGGACCTTTCAAAGTTTCCAAAAGTTTTCAGCTGGACAATTCCTCCACTTGTCCAGCTGATGGGTCAATGTTAAGCGATCACTTCAAAAAATTACAAGAAGTCTGGCTTGTCGGAAGCAAAATACAAATGAGGGGTGGATCAAGCCATTTACACAGTGCTTTATACGTGCTGGCGGTTTTTCTGTTGCTGCTTTATTTTTATTTTTTTTAAAGTAAAATGTATTTGGGTTAATTTATTCAAAAGCATATTATGTAATCATCTTACATCCAACACAAATAGAAGAAAAAAACAGACAAATTTGTAATGTGACAATGCCAAGCATATTTCTAGTTTGGCAGCAATATTTTTGTTACTCATCATGCAGCATTATTTATTTTTATTTTTTTTAAAAAGGCACTCCTTTAATGCCAAAAGCATTTCATATGGCCAAGAAAAATTAAGATAAAAATCCCCATGCAGGTTGATGGTGGTGGTGGTGGTGGTGGGGATCCCACTGAGTGTAAAACAGTTCCCTCAGCTTGTGGCTTGTGGATTCCTGGAAAAGGACAGAGCATGCTGTACTCTTTGAAGATTATCTACTATTGTAACTGCCACTTAGGACATGAGAATAAAAGCACGATGGGCATCATTTATAGACCATTACCAGTGAGGCAAATTGACCTTTTGTTGTTAATAGACCTTCAATACAACCAATTCAAAAATAATTACAGGCTATTCAAACACAATGTGGGCACGGTGCTGGCATAAAACCAAATTCTTCCACAGACAGGAAAATCAAACTATTTGACTGCACTAATGGCTGAAAGTTTTAATGCTCTCATAAAGACCAGTTGTTACAGTTTCTAAACTTTTCTATTCTTGGAATCTTGCTTTGTAAGTGGCATCCCCCGGTATTATAGTCACACTTGCTTTGGGCACCGCCATCGTACTCTGTTATCTTAGTGACAAGAATCTGCAAATGTAAACTTCACTAAGGCAAATCAAATCAGTGAACTCAGAGTACATTTGAGATTTAAGTTAAAGGATCTGCTTCTTACTGCCGGGATACAAGTCCAGAGTCAACAAAAGTAACTCCTTCAACCAGCGTTGAAGTGATCATTATTTCCCCTGCCTGAGATAACTATGTATTCATAAAAGAAGGGAATCATTCTGTGTAGTACTGCAACAAAGGAGAGGTTTAGTGTTTGGCTTTTTTATGTAAATTAGCATTAAATCAACATAATGACAACCAACGCTTACATTTCACTTGAGATGCTCATAAAGGACCCTGAATCTAAGGGAGAGCTGCCTATTAAAGCTGAAGTGAGGCCACTCCGTGTAGTAGTGAATTTAATTTACATGGGAGTTTTTGTGCATGTGCATATTTGAGAAGCCACAGAAACAATAATTCGTGACCTTCTTGTGATATTAGTAGCTATTGATCTTAAAGCTGTGTCACAGCTTCACAGAGCTTTAAGGGAATGCCAAGCTTTTTCAAACTCCAAAGAGAGAAGGGAGTAGCCGCTGATAAAAGTGCAGTGTCTCTTTGTATTTCGCAGTAATCAATTGGACTGTGTGGTCCCCCCTCCCTTTCTGTAATGCACCTTGGTTGCTCAAAGGCTAAGTTGAAAAAAACAGCGGTGGATTTTGCTTTGGCAAGTTCCTCTCTTTGTAAAAATGCACAAACTTCCCTCATGATGCCACGCAGCTGTGCTTGCCATCTGTTCTTCGCTCACTGAGTTCAAAGGTTTGCGATGCGCTTTGGTTTAACCTGGGAACTCACGGGTCTGTGTGTGAACATGTGTCTACATAGATATCCATTTTTTGTGAGCTCAAGCATCATGTGACAGTATGTAAGCACTCACAAACGATGGATGATTACCATCTAAACCAGTTTAATCTTCCTACACACACCCACAGGGTCAGAGCTTGGGTCAAAGAGAGATAGGAAACACCAAAAGCATTTTACCCATCAGATGGGTTGTATCTTTAAAAGCCCCGACCTATTACCCTAATGGTGCTCGATTCTGAAAAATGGATACCCCTCAATGATATTCCATTGTGGAGACACAATTTTAAACATTCAAGCCCCTTTCCTTTCCCCCTGCCATGTCAAGGCATTTCATATAATGGTTGAAATGGCACTTTTCCACCATCTTTTTCAGGGGACCCATTCAGAAAGTGCCAAACGGCATCTGAATAACACTCCTAATGATTGGTAGAGTCATTTGATGCCTGTAGGTTGTGTCATTGACTGTTGAGCATTTAAGTTGGATGTGTGTGGATGTAGTGTGGATGCAGTGGAAAACAGAAAGGTTAGGTCTGCTGTGTTCACTGTGTTTGCATATGAATATAAAGCATACAAATCTGAGCTGTCATTTGCTTCTGAAATGGGCATCCCAACAATTTGGGAAAGCAATAATAGATACTGTTATTGTGTCTGTACTTACAAAATGTTGATAGATGGGTAGTCAATCAGTTTCATCCCACAGCATCAAATACTGTTGTTCTATCAAATTTTTGTTCTATCAGATGCCTTGTTGAAGTCGGAGGTCAGAGGAGAATGGTCAGGTGCTTCAAGCTGATACCAAGGCAACAGTAACTCAAATAAACACTTGTTACAACCAAGGTATGCAGAAGAGCATCTCTGAACATGCAAGATGTTGAAACTTGGAGCAGATGGGCTACAGCAGCAGAAGACCGCACCAGGTAAGAACAGGAAACAGAGGCTGCAATTCACACAGGTCACCAAAATTGGACGACAGCAGATTGGAAAGTTACCTGCTCTGATGTGTTTTGATTTGTGCTGCTTCATTTGATTGGTAGGGTCAGAAAACATGAAAGCATGGATTCATCCTGAAATATATCAACAAGTGAGGTTGTTGGTGGTGGTGCAATTGTGTCGGAACATTTTCTTGGCACACTTTGGAGCCCTTCCTACAAAATTGAGCATTGTTTAAACACCACAGCCTGCTCGAATATTGCTGCTGACCATGTCCATGCCTTTATGACCACAGTGTACCCATCTTCTGACGGCTGCTTCCAGCAGGATAACGCACCATGTCACAGATCTCAAATCATCTCAAACTGATTTCTTGAACGTGACAGTAAGTTCATTGCACTCAAACGGCCTCCACAGTCACTCAAGACTTTTGCACAGTTCACAATCTAATAGAGCACCTTTGGGTTTGGTGGAGATTCGCATCATGAATGTGCTTTAATTTGTCTGCTATGCGATACTGTCAATATCAAAACAATAAATCTTTGAATTAAAAAAAAAATATGTTTCTTCACAGCATTATTTATGAATGCTGTGAAAGAACAGAGTCCTGCTGATTAAAAGTACAAAAGAAATATTTGCTGTTAATAATCTCATCTTCTATCAGCTACGTATCTAAATGCAATTTCCAGTTTTCTATAAACGATGACCTCTATGTGGCTTCATATTTATGAGTGAATAAGTGAAATCCCAAGTGCATGTTTATACATGTATTTTAACTTTACTCTTTTCAGTTATTCCTAAACTGATGGTCGAATACGCTCAGTAGTACACATTTTATCCAGTAATATGCATATATGCATGGAATAATATACATAGTGTCCAATCAAATTTCTCCTCAGCCATTAGAGGAACTTGACTGATGTTTTGTGGTGTTTATTTAATTTTGTGTTTTCTAGTTTCATGTAGAAACCATCAAAAAACAGTTTTAGTAACACAAAATAACACTTTTGTGGGTGCAAAACTTAAATATGCTGGGTTTATTATTAATAAATCATAGTTTTTGATCTGTGACAACTAAAGGAACATAAAAAGTACTTTTGTATGTTGCCAGCAAGTGAAAACGGTTGTTAAAAAGGAGGGGAAAAAAAGACAATTTTACCTTGCAGATTTGCCTTGACACCAATAATTTCTTTAGAGCAAATCTTCACAGCCTCACACGGCACCTCAGGGCACTGCAAAGCATTCTGATGTTATTTTGCAGGCGTCACTGAACTTCAGCGAGAGAAGGGGAATATGTCAGCTCCTATTACTTTCTCACAGTCATCACAGACTTTGTTAAAGCAGCTCACAGATTAAGATTTTATTTGGTATTTGGCTTATAGATGTTTTTTATAGCTTTTTAACATTTTGTTTTTATATGCAAAAACCAATTGTGTCAGAGCCCACATTTATTGTACTGTGGAAAAAAACAGTTTAATACAGCTGTTAGTTTTCACCTTGTTTTCCTTTTTTCTTGCTTTTGAAATCAGCTTCATCCATAATAAGTTTTGCTGAGCATTTGTGCACGACATAAAAAATCCTCCTCTTTGTATTATAGCACTACTTAAGAGATCCCAGTACAGCCATGGCTCTGTATGCCTGATCACTCATATGATAATCGTAAAATAATATATATTTTTTTTATATCTGCATTCAGCCATAAAACCACGCTGCTTGGCATTATGCTTCCTGAGGCAAGCAGTCACATGGTACACTGATGGGTCAAAGTAACAGGTAATATGAATAAATCATTGCCCAATTATTTTGAGATATTAGTTTGATTATCATAAACAAACTGGGGCAGGGCTGAGATATTCGGCTGCCTCTACCAGCCTCAGTGGAGTGCTTTTTTAAATCTGCCATGTCAGGTACCTCTTTTATTTGTTGAAGCAATTACCTGGCGGTTCCTGCACTCCAACTTTTCATTCTTTGTGCATCTTAGCAATAAAGTATTTAACTTACTTTAATAGTTTATCAGTTTGGCAAATAGAATTATTTGCCTGCTTGCTGAGAGTTAGTTGAGGAAGTCAGTAAAAGTTTTTGTTTTTTTAAATCTTTCTTAGCTGTAAAAGACTGAAGCCTCGTTCTGTCAAAAGGTTGCAGTTGCAATCCTCTGCCATCCTGTCAAAATGGCGTTTGCATTCATGTCCAGACGTGACCTTTGACCTTAATAGTATTTCATTATTTCATTATTTTAATGCAGTACTCATATTTGTAAATTTTCTCATAATTATTCCATGCCTTGTGTTCAAAGAGGTTGTGGCCCATGCCATGCTGTGTGAGTTCATAGTGACCCTTGACCTTTGACCACAAAATTGTAATCACTTCATTTTTCTGTCCAAGTTTTGTTTGTGCCAGATTTGTAGAAATTTCCTCAAGACATCCCCGAGTAATCAAGATGGGGATAGGCATGAGGTCACAGTGACCACCAAAATCTAATCAGCTCCTTGAAGCTCAGCTTCCACTTAGGGTGAGACTGGAAAATTCCACCAGGCTTCAAACACTGGGCCAAATGCAAGAGCACCAAAAAGGTATCAAAAAATCCTTCATTTGATTAGGTTGGTGTTGGATAGGCCATTAGTTTCAGGGTCACTGTTTCAGGTCAGTAGTGCTGAGGCAGTAGGCTATTTTAAAAGAATTATATGACATAAATCTAATCATAAATTATTCCCACTGCCAGTTTAATTGATCCAACAGTGACAATCTGAGTTGCTGTAGAGAAGGATGAATTGGTGTGGTGGTCTCGGTACTGCACTTGTTTAGGGTTCCTATATTCTTCCTCATCTTTATCCTTCTGTCTCACACACACATGCACAAATACAGAATCTCTTTTCTTGCCCTCTCTAATCAATATTGGATGGAGCAAAAGAGATAATACTGCTCTCCTCCTTCTGACCAACTCAGATGCTGAATAAGTGGGCAACATCTATCAAGACTTGTACACTTGCAACCCCTGCTGCTGCTGTTGCTGCAACGTGATTAGAAAGTCTGCATGTGTGAGTGTGTATGTGTGTAGATTTGTAAAAGGGCAGGAAGAGCAATTTGATAACACCATGTTAGACCAGGAGCTTTACATTTCTATTCATAACCCCCTAGAGAGACACCACTCATACACAATACTCTGCTGCACGCCAGCACTGCATTACAAAATCTGAGTAAATGCTACAGTGATTATGGTGAGTGAAATCATTATGCTTACCACACAGCAGGTGGTGAGGCAGGACTAAAACCTGAACTAATCCTCACAGCACTGCCTCTGCTCAGAAGAGGAAACAAAATACAGTTATTCACTGGCGCCTGTAGTTACTCGTGGTCCTCTTGGTTTAACATTTAGACTAGGAGGTGTGTTGTAATTTTTTTGTGTCTGCGAATCTGCACAGACCTGCTCGAATCCGAGCGATGGGAATTTTGCGACTTCAAAGAACTATAACAGGAAAGACTACTTGCCTTTGGTGTCTGCAGTCTGTCTTAAGAGCACCGATCATTCACACATACAATAAAAACATTTGTTACTGATAAGTTCAGTGGTTAAAGACATTCCAGCACCTTTAATTAATGAGCAATTAAATCTGATAGGGAGGCTAATGCATATTACTGTGGAATGAGTTCATATTTCATGAGAGCTTGGAAATAGTTGCTCAGTAATAGGAAAAAGACATCCCATGGCCCGCTTCAACCTCCAAAACATTCTTTTTTCTTCTCTTTTTGCACGATGTAAATATAAAGTTGCGGTCCATGATAGGCAATTTGAAATATTTCAAGCATCTCAACAAATATCATATGATACACAAACTGTTTACGTTGTTTGTTTCCATGTTTGTCACAAAATGTGTCTGCTAGCTAAATGTACAGCTGCTGAGAGAGAGAGAGAGAGAGAGAGAGAGGGAGAGAGAGAGAGACATTAATGTGCAACACTGAAAGATGGAAAAAAGATGTCAGAAAGAGGACAGGAGAGGGAGATGAGAGATTATTTTCAAAGGCAGAAACTGCTCACAGCAAATCTTATTTTCCTTAATTCATTTTAAAGTTTTTAAATCAGATATTGGATCTATACATGTTGTACCGCATTCTACTGAATTATGTTTTTGTGAAACATCTTGCAAAACAAACTGAAGTACCTTAACTTTGTGTTATTTAGGCCAACTAAGCACTAAATTCTGCCTTTCGTACTACCTTCATAGTGTCTAGGGGTTCGAAAATCAGCCGTACAGCTTGTGAAACATCTGCTTATAGCTTGCTGAATTCAGAATTCAGTAGGCTAAACACGCAGAGTAGCACAGGTCAGCTGATCACAGCCTCACAAAACAAATTATGTGACTTATTTCTAAGTTATTCTGCACTGCTGCACCAATCTTATTGTTCGCCCACCTGCCAAATCCCACTTTAACCCCTGGATAAGCTGACAGATGGGTGGTGGCATAAAGAGACAGTCATGTATGCAATAAAGGTGTTCAGAAGACGTGACACTGACAAGGCAAGAACTGTGAAAATATTTGACAGTACAAAAGTTGGGCTCGAATGTTGGCTTAAAACAATAACAACAACCAAAATGTTCAACTCAAGGCTTCAAAACAGGAGTTCACAAACCAATAAGTGATATCATCGTGATACACACACCACTTAAAGGGAAGCATTATTATATGTGAAAATATCAGTTCTGGATTGCCTCCACAGACCTCTCCTTACTAAGAAATAATTAAAACAATTAACTTACTGGCTATAAGTGATATAAAAGCATGCTTAATTAAAATAGGCTGTAGATATAAATTGGAAAGTCTCATGTTTTATGTCTGTGGAAGCTACACGTGTGTATCTGTGTGCATACAGCATGTGTGTGTTTTCAGAATTCGTAACTGTCTGCAAGTGCATAAAAATCAGTGAGTGATCACCAGCTTAAGAATCCAAGTATCATTTTACAGTATCTGTTTTAAATTTCTTGCCTGGATTTGATTTCTTTTACATCTTAGTTTGCACAGATGACCTTTATACTAGAACTCCCTTTTCCCCCTCTGGTTCCCGAGTATGTGTGTGTATGCGTTGTGTGTCTGTGTGTCTGCATGTATGTGTGCTTGAGTAGTGCTACAAAGCAACCATGGCATGTAGACAAGGTGTTTCCCTCTGGGATCAAATGTAGTTGACTTTGTCCTTTTTTGTAGTGTGAGGTCCATGACAGCAATCTACCTGAGGCTATGATTAGCTGATACTCAGGAGGCAGAGAATATGGGCTGGGCTGAGCCATCCAGGGAATGTTACAGCCAAAATGGAGGTGGGGAAAAGAGAACGGGACTAGAGGATGGAACAGGAAGGAGTCTTAGCAGATCGTGGGAGCTTTGTTTTTAACTTCAGCCTTAACCTGCCTGTAATTTGTTTTGTATTATATAACTGACATATTCACTGTTATGAAGGCACTTTGGATGAATTGCAAACCTGTAGTTGACTTCTTTGTTGTCTTTGCCAAATGCCGACTGATATACAATTTTTAAGACCAATACCGGCACTGATATTCAGTAATTTAAAAATCTGATGTTCTGATATATCAGCCAATAGTTTTTTCTTTCAGTCACACAAAACGTAAAACAGAGTTCCCTTACATGTTATTAATTTACTTGTTTTCCTGACTTTGCTCAGATCAGCTGGTTTGTGGGATTTCAAACATGTGCATTACCAACCGGGAAATTGTAGCGTGCCCTCCGGTGGACAAATTATACAATCTCAGCACTTACTGACTTCTGTAAATACAGATAAATCCACAGTTAGCTAATATACAATAATACCTGCAGTCAGCTAACTGCTAACAATATTGGCCCACTGATAAATTGATTTGACTTGATTCTTGATTGGACACTCACTATTTTAGTAAGCAATTTACTAAAGATACACTGTTTGGGAAATTCTTGCCAATACTTTTATTTTAAATACCAATTTATTATCTGATACCAACAGCAGTATTTTTTGTTTATTTGCTTTAATGGGTTATTGGATTTTTACAATTTTTCGCCTTTAGTGCCATTGTTTATGATAACTCTGACTGTTTTAAAATCCTTTATTTTATTTGCCAAGTTAATAAGCAAATTTAACAAAGACAAACCAGAGAGGAATATACGGAAGTTAAAGGGTTCAAGAAGACATAGCAGAAAAGACGAGAGAAAAAATGAAGAAGGTAGTAGAAAATGAAAGCAAAAAGGTGTCATAGGTAAAAAAAAAAAAAGAAAGTTGCAAGGAATTATGAAAGAAAGAAGAGATGAGAACTTTAGAGAGGAGGTAAAGCAAGGACAAAGGAGGAAAAAGGTCGGTAATAAGGAAGGAGATAGTAAATTCAGAGAAATGCACAAAAAATCCATTAAAGTAAAGAAGAAAAGAGGAATGATGGAGGAAAAATGTCTGATAAAGAAAGAAATGGTTATTCTGGGAAACATCTTTTCCATCAAAAAAGTAAAAATAAAAATGAAACCAGCATTCAGTATTATTGGCTTTTTTAAGCTGTAACTGCCTCAGTGACCTGCCACTGTTTAAAGGAGCAGCCAAAAGAACCAAAAGCCAAGAATCCTTTTGAGGGAGCTCTTTGATGCAACCCTTACTATTTCTTCACTATATTATCTGCAACCATTTGTCATAATCTCTGTACCAGTGGCTCAACAACTACAGCATGGCATGGAAGCCTCTGTGTGTGTGTGTGTGTGTGTGTGTGTGTGTGTGTGTGTGTGTGTGTGTGTGTGTGTATATCCATTATTCAATTCAATTCAATTCAATTCAATTCAATTCAATTCAATTCAATTCAATTCAATTTTCAATTCAATTCAATTCAATTTTATTTATATAGCGCCAAATCACAACAAACAGTCGCCTCAAGGCGCTTTGTATTGTGGGTAAAGACCCTACAATAACACAGAGAAAACCCAACAGTCAAAACGACCCCCTATGAGCAAGCACTTGGCGACGGTGGGAAGGAAAAACTCCCTTTTAACAGGAAGAAACCTCCAGCAGAACCAGGCTCAGGGAGGGGCAGTCATCTGCTGCGACCGGTTGGGGCTGAGTGGAGAGAGACAGGACAAAAGACATGCTGTGGAAGAGAGCCAGAGATTAATAATAATGATTAAATACAGAGTGAAGTATAAACAAGTAAATAAAGGTGAATGAGAAGAAACAGTGCATTATGGGACCCCCCTCAGCAGCCTAGGCCTATAGCAGCATAACTAAGGGGTGGTTCAGGGTTGTCTGATCCAGCCCTAACTATAAGCTTGATCATAAAGGAAAGTTTTAAGCCTAATTTTGAAAATAGAGAGGGTGTCTGTCTCCCGAATCCAAGCTGGGAGCTGGTTCCACAGATGAGGGGCCTGAAAGCTGAAGGCTCTGCCTCCCATTCTACTTTTAAGTATCCTAGGAACCACAAGTAAGCCAGCAGTCTGAGAACGAAGTGCTCTATTGGGGTGATACGGTACTATGAGGTCTTTGAGATAAGATGGGGCCTGATTATTCAAGACCTTGTATGTTAGGAGAAGGATTTTAAATTCTATTCTGGATTTAACAGGGAGCCAATGAAGAGAAGCCAATATGGGAGAAATATGCTCTCTCTTTCTAGTCCCTGTCAGTACTCTAGCTGCAGCATTTTGGATCAGCTGAAGGCTTTTCAGGGAGTTTTTAGGACAGCCTGATAATAATGAATTACAGTAGTCCAGCCTAGAAGTAATAAATGCATGGATTAACTTTTCAGCGTCAATCTGAGAAAGGATGTTTCTAATTTTATAAATATTGCGCAGATGTAAAAAAGCCGTCCTACATATCTGTTTAATATGTGCATTGAAGGACATATCCTGGTCAAAAATGACTCCAAGATTTCTCACAGTGTTACTGGAGGCCAAAGTAATGCCATCCAGAGTAAGTATCTGGTTTGACACTGTGTTTCTAAGATTTGTGGGGCCGAGTACAAGAACTTCAGTTTTATCTGAATTTAGTAGCAGGAAATTAGAGGTCATCCAGGCCTTTATGTCTTTAAGACATTCCTGCAGTTTAACTAACTGATGTGTGTCATCTGGCTTCATGGATAGATAAAGCTGAGTATCATCTGCATAACAATGGAAATTGATGCAATGCTTTCTAATAATACTGCCTAAGGGAAGCATGTACAATGTAAATAAAATTGGACCTAGCACAGAACCCTGTGGAACTCCATAATTAACCTTAGTGTGTGAAGACGACTCCCCATTTACATGAACAAATTGGAGTCTATTTGATAAATATGATTCAAACCACTGCAGTGCAGTACCTTTAATACCTATGGCATGCTCTAATCTCTGTAATAAAATGTTATGATCAACAGTATCAAAAGCTGCACTGAGGTCCAACAGGACAAGCACAGAGACGAGTCCACTGTCAGAGGCTGTAAGAAGATCGTTTGTAACCTTCACTAATGCTGTTTCTGTACTGTGATGAATTCTGAAACCTGACTGAAACTCTTCAAATAAACCGTTCCTCTGCAGATGATCAGTTAGCTGTTTTACAACTACTCTTTCAAGGATTTTGGAGAGAAAAGGAAGGTTGGAGATTGGCCTATAATTAGCTAAGACAGCTGGGTCAAGTGATGGCTTTTTAAGTAGCGGTTTAATTACTGCCACCTTGAAGGCCTGTGGTACATAGCCACCTAATAAAGACAGATTGATCATATTTAAGATTGAGGCATCAATAATTGGAAAGACTTCTTTGAACAGTCTAGTAGGAATGGGATCTAATAAACATGTTGATGGTTTGGAGGAAGTAACTATTGAAGTTAACTCCAAAAGATCAACTGGAGCCAAAGAGTCTAAACAAATACCAGCAGTGCTGAAAGCAGCCGAACATGAAGATAAATCTTGGAGATGGTTTTGAATAATTTTTCCTCTAATGTCTAAAATTTTATTTGTAAAGAAATCCATGAAGTCATTACCAGTTAAAGTGAAAGGAATACTGGGCTCTACAGAGCTCTGACTTTTGTCAGCCTGGCTACAGTGCTGAAAAGAAACCTGGGTTGTTCTTATTTTCTTCAATTAATGATGAATAGTAAGATGTCCTAGCTTTATGGAGGGCTCTTTTATAGAGCAACAAACTCTTTTTCCAGGCTAAATGAGTATCTTCTACTTTAGTGAGACGCCATTCCCTCTCCAGCTTACGGGTTATCTGCTTTAAGCTGCGCGTTTGTGAATTATACCACGGAGTCAGGCACTTCTGATTTGAGGCTTTCCTTTTCAGAGGAGCCACAGTATCCAAAGTCGTACGCAGTGAGGATGTAACTTACTGTTATGTAACCATTATGTGTCATGTCAGGCGGTGTGACAGGCCGGGAAGGACCCAGATGCAGGACTCCGGATACTGACATAACTTAAAAGGTGTTTATTGAGATGGACAAGAAACAAAATACAAAATCCTGCTGGGAGTCAAACAAAGAGCAGAAAACAAAAATGAAGCAAGGTAGACAAAAACACACCAGCATGGCAACATCAACGACGCGACAACAAGCAGAGAAAACACAGAACTAAAATACACCAGGAGAAAGTGGAAACAGCAGGTAACACAGCTGAACACGACACTGAAGAGACAAGGGGAAGCAAAACGAAATACACTGCACAAGAAACAAGACACTACCAAAATAAAACAGGAAGTAGGACAAGGGAATAGAGATGGAGACT
Organism: Pterophyllum scalare; assembly: GCA_024447675.2. Classification (NCBI taxonomy): domain Eukaryota; kingdom Metazoa; phylum Chordata; class Actinopteri; order Cichliformes; family Cichlidae; genus Pterophyllum; species Pterophyllum scalare. The sequence continues at coordinate 147,130 of JAMQGT020012298.1, read as the reverse complement.
TGACACAAAACACAAGGAACTGGAAATAAACTGCAGACCAAAAACAAAAGAACAAAAAACACTGGGTCACCGGCCCAGGACCATGACATTATGTCTAAATGAATGCAGAGGCAATGCAGAGTGCTGTGCGTGCATCATGAGATGTGACAGACAATTCACATGAGGCTAGTTGGCAAGATCATCCCTCATTGCAGCACAAATGCAGCACTTATGTGTGTGAAAGGCAAGAGGTACCTGTTGAGATCTATAATTGTGCTGCATGCATGCTTGCCTGCATTGTTGCATCATGCTAGTATGAGGATGCAAAAGAAGGAGAACATATAGGAAAGGAGACTTTAGGTAAATAAAAAATGCTGAAATGCAGGATGGCAAGAGTAGCATAACAAACAGAAATAATCCATCCATCCATCCATCCATCCATGGCCAGATCACAGGGGAATCAGCCTAAACAGAGAAGACTAGACCTCCCTCTCCCCAGTCAGCTGTCCTCCACCAGCTTATCTGGGGAACACAAGGCATGCTCAGCTAAGCCAGCCAAGAAATGTAATCTCTCCAGTGTGTCCTGGGTCTGCCCAGGGGCCTCTTTCTGGTGGGAGATGCCTGGAAAACATCACTCAGGAGGCGCCCAGGAGGCATCCTTGTCAGATGCCCAAACTACCTCAGCTGGCTCTTTTCGATGCGGAGAAGTAGTGACTCTACTCTGACCCCCTTTCAGAAGGATGACTGAATAAAGGAACTCCTTACGCTGTTCCACTCTCCTCTCCCCTCACTTGTGAACAAGTCCCTGAGATACTTACACTCTCCCATTTGGGGCAGCAACCCATCCCTGAGCCGGATTGTGCACTCCAGCCCTTTCCGACTTAGAACCATGACCATGGCCTCAGACTTGGAGATCAGTCCCATCGCTTTACATTCAGCTGTGAACCACCCCAGTATGAGCTGAAGGGCATCACCTGATGAAGTCAAAAAGCAGAGATGAGATTCTGAGACCACCAAAGTGGAAGTTATCTGCCAGTGTCTCCATTTCTTCTAGTTCCTTGTTGAGTCATTAGTTGTGCTTCTGCTGTCTCATATGTATGTCTAATCTAGTCTAGTTTAGTCAAGTCAAGTTTATTTCACGTCTCTCCCTGTCAGGTCTTATTCTGTTCATCTTTTGTTTTCTATGGCATGTGTAAAATAAAACCTGTGTGTAAAATACACCATTCTGGAGTTCTGCATTTGGGGTCCTCCTTTCTGCCTGTACAGCAGCAGTCCCTGACACTCTGGGGGAGTCCAACACCCACCAGGGATTGAATAGCTTGTAACAATGGGCCAGACACCCCATACTCTTGAAGCACCCCCATCAGGATACTCCGAAGGATGCAAAAGAATGCCTTCTCCAAATCCACAAAACACATGTAGACTGGATGGGCAAACTCCCACGCACCCTCAAATATCCTCAAGAGGGATATTTTTTGGTCCACTGTTCTGTGACAGGACGAAAACCACATTGTTGCTCCTGAATCCAAGGTTTGACTAATGGATAAACTCTCCTTTCTGGTACCCTGGCATAGCTCTTCTCAGTGAGGCTGAAGAGTGTGATCCCAGTGTAGTTGAAGCACCCCAGTTTGCCAATCCAGAGGCACCTCCCCAGATCTCCAAGTGATGTTGCAGAGGCATGTCAACCAGGACAACCCTACAACATCCAGAGCCTTTAGGAACTCAGTGGGAATTTCAATCACCCCAGGGACCCAGCAACCAAGGAGTTATTTGACTATGTCAGTGTCCTTGCCCCTGGTGATTTGTTATTCCCCTTCTCCCAAGATTCTGCTTCCTCTACAGAAGATGTGGCAGTGGGATTAAGGAGGTCCTTTAAATAGTCCTTCCACCACTTGACTATATCCTCAGTTCAAGTCAGCAGCACCACACCCCTGCTACATGTACACACCATGTGAGCAGAGCACCACTTCTCCTGAGTCTCCTGACAGTTTACCAGTCTTTTTGCATGGCCTCACCAGACGCCTCCCATACCTGACTTTTTGCTTCAGCTATGGCCTGAACTGCTTTCTGCTTGGTCTGCCAGTACCTATGACCACTCTGACATCACCCACTAGTTTCTGGACTAGTTTTTGGGTCATATTTTTCAGTCTGTTCAGTTTTCTCTATTCCCTGTTACATTTTCTTTCCTCTTACATCACAATATTTGCTGTGGAACTGCTAAACAAGGACATGGACTTACCGATTTCGTGAATCCACCTTTTTTTCTCGCAGTGATTTTGTAGTCCAAGTTCAGTTATGCCGAAGTTGCAAGTAGACAGGTCAAAATGTTTGGTTGTTGGGTGCATTAACCCACATGATTCCTTACATCACCCCCCGTCATCAGAGCCTCTTCGAAGTCCCTGTTTCTCTGCCGGTAGATAATCGTATCGCTGCTATCAAACTACAAAAATGGCCGAACGGGTTGGAGTGGAATGCTCTGCGAGCTGGAGAGGGGCGGGGCGTGAAATGTCTCATTCACATTTAAAGAGATTGCACCAAAACGAGCTGCTCTAAGATGTGCCTCAGAAAAGATGTAAAACAAGGGTCTGTGGAGCTACAATAACGAGGAATTCAGACCAAAGCATTGCAGTTCTACTTTATACAGACCACAAGTGTGAGTACTTTTTTAAAAGTGGAGGTTTTGTTAGTTGGCTGGTCTAGAGCACTCAAGTCTATTAACACCATGCCAAGGAGGAAAGACATTAGCAGTGATCTCAGTGAAGCAATTGCTGCTGCCCATCAGTTTGGGAAGGGTTGTAAGGCCATTTCCAATTTGAAGTCCACCATTCTACAGTAAGAACGATTATTAACAAGTGGAAAACATTCAAGAAAGCTGCCAATCTTCCCATGAGTGGATGTCCCAGCAAATTCACCCCAAGGTCAGACCGTGCAGTAATCAGAGAAACTCCAAAAATCCCAAGAGCTCCATCTCAGACCCTACGTGCCTGAGTTACCATGTTAAATGTTAAAGTTCATGACAGTCCAATTAGGAGCAGACTGAACAAGTACAGCTTGTTCCATGAGAAAGCCTCTTCTCTCTAAAAAGAACATGGCAGCACAGCTTAGGTTTGCAAAGTGGCATCTAAACAACCCATAAGAGTTGTGGAGCAATGTCCTTTGGAAAGACACATGCAAAATGGAGATGTTTGGCCATAATGCACAGCACCATGTTTGGTTAAAATCAAATATAGAACATCAGCACAAACACCTCACACAAAAGGTCAAGCATGGTGGTGGAGTAGAGATGATTTGGGCTTTTTTTGCAGTTTCAATGAACCGAAGCAACACTATAAAGAAAAAGGATGCAAAAAAAAAACAATACAAGGGACTGATAAAATAATATGGAAGCCAATTACTTCAAGTTAATGATGCTAAAAGTGGTTCTAGAAGCTGCTGAATCATGGGACATGTTTAGTTTTTCACACCTTCCTTCTTCATTTTGGCTTAGTTTTTGTTAATAGTACTGCATGCAGGGTGGAGCGGTCGGCATAGCATACAGCTGTTAGCCACAGCCGCCTGTGTCAACACGACTGTCAGTTACACTTTTCACACCCCTAACTTTAAACCTTAGTTATATCCAAATGGATGACCTACAAAACAAAATAAATTGTAATAAAGGAGTGAGTGTTTATACTTAGGACTTATGAGCATTGAGTTACTTTTGGAGCTAGCTTCGAGCTCACTTTTCAGTCACAAAGGTTGCTAGTTGATTATGTTATAAAAGTTATAGCTGTGTATTCATTTTCCCCCTCAGTTCTTAGCAAATGGAAAATAACACACCAAGCCCTGCTTCCAGTGTAGCTGCCTGATAAGTTGACAGGTGCTGGCAGCCTCTTTCTCCTCTTTCTCCACGTAATGCGTGTAGGCCCCTACAGCGTGAGGCAAACTTTCAACTCACTCAAGTGCTCAAGATTTCAGTTTTCCTTTGAAGGTGAAAAAAATACCTCAGATCTCTGAAAGGAGATGAAGAGTAGTTAGTTTCAGCAGTCACTTAAAAAATGTAAATTGGATTCGACCAATGGCTATGCTAATGCTAATGTTTTTTACAATAACTTCCACAGTGTGTCTCAAATGTTCCTCTCATTTATTGTCATTTCTGTTCTGTCAACTTTCAAACAGTATCGGAAATGCCTCCAAAACCAGTAATGACCCTTTGTCAGCAGTTAACGCTGAATACATAGTTAAAATTTTAAAAATATAGACAGAAATGTGTACATCAATTTGTAATGTGGTTTTGAAATACTTAATATGATTTACTGTACCAAAACCTCCTAAACATCCACTTTCTTATTTGCCCTGCAGTGAGTAGTTTTGTCTTTTCAAATGTTAAAGAGCTGCTTTTAGACATTTTAATTGAAGACTATTGTTTTGCACACCTACACAAAATGTCGAGCTCAGTCTACTGAACAACTGTTTTCTGCTGTGTTGTTTTAGTTGGCAGCAATAAATATGAGAATAAATCCCCCTGGAAGTCATTCTGATAGATGCATCTCATGCGGACAAGTCAAATCGCCTGTTTTTTGGCATCTGTGGCCCATCCACTTAAATGAGCGCACTCTAAGCCTCTCAGGCAATTGCCTCTCAACATCCTCTGCACTTTAGTCTATTCTCCTCAATTGTGTTAACAGTGTGGGCAACATTGTAAGCCTTTTTAGTTGCCATTTTATCAGAGCATCTTAAGTATTTGTGCTTTATTAGCAGTTAATTTTTTTCAATAATTTACAAGGCTCCTTTTCCTTGGGTGAGTCAAGTAGACACATACATGATGCTTTTGAGAAGAGTTACAGATGAAAAAGAGAAAGAGGTGAAGATGATACAGGATTTTACAATAAGAACGGAAGAACTTAAAATTTCTTAGGGTCAAGTGGAAGACACTGGGAAAGAGCAAAGGAAAAAATTACATTGCCAAAAGTCACTGTATGTGTGAGCATACACCAGGAGCACTGTGATAGACTTGTTCTAGTGGATGAAATGAAGCAGCTGCATGTTTTGGGACTGTATACATGTTCAGCATCATCAAGTCAAAGATACAAGACAGAAGCCTTAACAAGATATGTTGTCACAGAGAGCTGTGTAGCATCCAGGTGATGGACCCAAGATGCAGGACTTGGAAAAAGGATTGACTTAACTTCAGTTTTATTTGCTGATAGTGACAAGGAATACCAAGCTGTATGGGGCCAGCAGCAAAAACTAGAAAAACTCACTTTAACTGGATGGATGGACGGACGGCTAAGCACACAGTGAACAGGGAGCCATAGACAACAATGCAACGAGGACAAAGGGAAAAGAAAATATATACACACCAGGGAATGAGATAATGTGGAACAGCTGGACAGGACACACAGAAATCAAATTTAACCCAAAGCACACGAACCAAAGACACTATCAAAATAAAACAGGAAGTGGCAAACACATAGACCAAGACTAAGACATGTGAAGATGACACAAACAGGGGAAGACAGGAACACAGAAAGATGTAAACACAGAGAGACCCAGGAAAGACATCCAAACAGGATACAGAGACAGATATAACTCAACTGGAAAGGCAGGAAAAAATCATAATCAAAATTTCTCAAACACCAAAACTCAAAAGTCCAAAAAACACTGAGTCAAAACCAGGACCAAGGCATGTGCAGTTTCCACATCTGATATCTCATTGGACATATTAAACAACTCACCACTTTCATTTTTCACTCACTATTTCTGTTTACAGAAGGCAAATGTAGTCTTCAGATATAACATTTTTTCGGCTGCTCAGCTGTTGTCAAGAAGAATCATTTCGACCTGCTGTTTTCCTTTTAACAATGTTACACTTGCTGAACTCTGTTGCGCCCTATCTGAATTTTCTGGTGACTTGTTACTTTTTCGAACCTCAAAAACTCAAAGACAGAGCATAGTAGTGTGATGAAAAAAAACAAAACAAATATATATTATGCCTGTTTGGACAGCTAATAATTAAGCTGGCTGTAATGTGTCCTTGAACAACACATAATCAGTACAAGAGTTCTGACAAAATACTGCTATTGGTATCATTAAAAAAATGTAGGATAAATAAATATTAAGCTGTGGTCTATGTAGTTTGTGTGCAAGAATATTTATTTTCTTTTTTTTCTATCTGTTGGATTACCTTGAAATGAATGGATGAAGGAATGTTTGTTAAGAATGGTTTTGGTGATTTGCACAGTAGAATGTCTCAAACTGATTGCACGGTTTAATCCATCTATTTTACATTTTTCAAACTTCATCAGCTCCTTGTAATGAATATATTTTAGTGGGTGGAAATATTTCAGCATGAACACTATCAAAACAACAAGTCAAAGTTTTTCCAAAAAATTTTCCACCTCATCCATTTTCTTCCACTTTATCCTCTTCGGGGTTCGTACTGGAAATTAGAGAAGCCCCAGGAGAAAGAGGGAGGACTGCTACCTGGCCGTCAGCTGGCTGGGCTCCACAATTCTATGTCGCTGTATCTGTACATTTGTGGCAATAAACCAGTAAATGTGGAAGCTATTACTTACTCCAGGCAAGTTATGATGGATTTGTCTTCATTTATTTAGTAAAAAATCAACCGGTGCTTATATAGAAATAATTTAGAAAAAAAATTTGAAACAAGAATACTATGACATAAAATGACCGTTAGTTACTCCAAAAAAGCTTCATGTTAACAATATTATCATTTATGGTGTGGTGCTTGATATTTATGCTGTCATCACCAACTACTTTGACTCGAGGTTAGCACTTTACAGTGGTTTCTTTCTCAATGAACAAAAGAAAGACGCTTCACATGTATCTCCAGAACCCCACCACTTTGGTGAACTGAACTGATGATCAATATCAGTGTCTTCACAGATGGTCATCAGTGGAGAAATAAAATTAAATGGGAAAGCATCGGTTCATATATAATCTCTGTCTATTTCAATAAAAGTCCTACCCTCGCTATGACTGATGGTGTGCCTCTATAGAAAGTTCATCTGCCTCACATGCATGTGACAGAACAAATATTCTTCTGTTTAAATCAATCAGGCTGATTGCACTGGCCTCTTAATGGTTTTTGTTCTACTTATGCTATATGCTTGTAATCATCGTCTGAAGGATATATTTTTTTATGCTTCATGCCTATTTTTATACATAACCACAGTAGCCATGTACTGGCCTCTCAACACTATCAACGGCAGAAGACCGAGTGGGGAAAGAATGCGTTCCTGTTGCTGTACTAAAACCCTGCTCATGCTGCTCCAGTTACCATAAAATGAAAAAGAGAAGAAGGAAACGCAGTGACTTGGCAGCTATTGATATCAGAAAATGAAGTTAGCTTTCTATTGTGGAAACCCCAATCACCAAATGGAGGCTTAGCCTACAATAAACAAACATTATTTATTTATTTGTTTGGTTCAAATTTTTGACACAACATGCATTTGCTAATTATTTGGGAAAGACTGTCATATAAAGAAATACCGATGTTAATTGTGGGGTAGGGTAACTTCAACTTGCAACAGGGAATGAGCTAAATTATGGTTACTTTACCAGCAGTAAACAATTAAAAAAAATTACTTTGCTTAATTTGTTTCCTAGTTAACAATGAAATAATCACGGAGACAGAGGATACTTAATTTAGTTACCATGGATAACTTTGCCTGTCTAGCTTTGAATAATATAGGAAATACATAATATCAGATGTCATCAGTGATTTAAGAATTATGCCAGAGGTATCAAATTCAGTTTCATACTGGCAAACAATCATATGAGGGTCGGTGTATATAGTTTATTGATCCACTGTGCCATATATATGTATATATATATATAAAAAAAAAAACAAACAGAAAAATATTGCTCTCTGATAACAGTATTGAAGGTAAGCTGTGATACAGTTAGCTCACAACAACCTGTTTCCCAAGCTTGAATAGTCAAGGTGTTGGACATATGATTAAACACAATAAAAGAAAAATTAATTAATCTTTAAATTTATTCACTCTATATGTGGCATATTATCATTTTTGAAGGGTCAAAATGATTGATTTTATCAAATGTAAAGTCTATTAAACAGTTAAAACCAACATAAAAATACCACTGACATATATTCAATTTTAGTAATTTCATGTATGTCTTGGTTTTGGTATGTTTGTGTGTTTGTTTGTCAACACTATCATAGCAAAAGTACCAGTCCAATTCATGCCAAATTTGCATGAAAGATGGCCAGTGACCCCAAGATCACCTGATTACATTTTTTTTTTTATCATAATTGGGTCAAGGTCAGAGATCAAGTTTTTCTGAAAATCTTGTTAACGTGATAACTTGACAGTGATGTGAAGCAGAATGTTCATTTGTTCATTCATTTTATTACTCCTACAGCAGAAAAACAGAAAGAAAAGCCCTTGAAGGTGTGTAGTTATTAGGAGAGCTCACCTTCGGTTTATGACCCTCAACTAGCTGCTTGAACTGTCCCAAAGTATTTCTTTTATTAAATGGTACCTTACAGGTCCACCTAAGATGTGACATTACTATACAATCTTTTGCACTCGTTTTCTTTTGCTGTGCATTTTCACTTTTTAATGTGATGCATAAATACACATGAATGGATATGACAATGAAGATGAATGTTGGTCAGCTGGGACTAGATTGAACTTCTCACTGGTCAAAGGTTTAGTGAAGAAACAGTCTGTGAAGGAGAGCTCCACACATACAGAGATATTAACAGAGGCACACGCACGCCTACCTCTGCATCAGCTCAACTACTATGACCCTTAGGCAGCTCTGATGGCCAATTTCCAATGTAAATTAGCCATCTCTACACTGAACATGTCTGAAATGCCATTACTCATGCAGATATTGTGAAATCAACCATTAGCGACAGAAACCTCATGAAAGGTTGCTAGGGTCTGGACTGGAATACTAATTATGAAAGAGCTTCACTGCTAAAGCAGGGGGCAGGGACTTTAGCAGCCAGTGGTGGCCAACTAGCAATTATAATAAACATCTTGAATCCATTCAATTCATTATAGTCAATTCGTGCCTGTTTGGTGTAAGCTTTCAGTATATGCACACATTTAAACCCAGTTGGAGTAAGCATGTATTGTTGGGCTGTCTCCACAGAAAAGAATGTATTTTATGCCATTTGTTTAGTGTGACTTGTAAAGTAACAGAAAATGGACAATGTACAAGAATGGTAGATGGAAAACCATTTGAAGAGAATCATGGAGCTTACAGATCATTTGGTTTGTGAGTCTGAGTGCAAGGAGTCTGGAAGACAAAGAGGCTGTGGTATGTGGGTCAGGGTACAGTGCTTAAGAAATTGATTAGAACAATTGTTATAAAAATGGGAAAACACAAGTATTTTAGAAAAAAGTGTTTGAGAATAAAAATTATGTTATTTATAACAAAGTAAATTCACATTTTTATACCCAATCTGACCCATCATACTGGACGTCTCGGAGAGGTCAGGAATTGGTCAAGTATAACATTCAAGCACTAAAACTTTTTTTTTCCTGTTCAGGAATGAAATTAAATAACAGTAAAAAATGATAACATACTTTACTATTTTTTCTGCTATTTTTTTTTATAAAACAGCAAATATGAAAATTTATAGATAACAATATTTAAATTTTAGCAGTAAAATATAATTTTGATTAAAAACTTATTCATACTGGTGGATTAACCATTACAGAAACATAAAAAAAAATTTTTTTTTTGGTAATTACCAATTCTGTTACATTAGGGCAGCTTGGGTATGGATGTTATAGTGAGTGGCGGTCAAATAAATTTGTTAAGCAGTATTGATAGTACACTATTATTACATAACATAGTGACTAAAAATGAATGATCACTTTGATACTAATATCCATCCATCCGTTTTCTTCCGCTTATCCTGTTGTCATAGGTCAAGAGGCAGGGTACACCCTGTACAGGTCGCTAGCCTGTACCAAGGCCACCAAATGTAATAATGAATAGAAAATAATTCTGCAAAAAGAATTATGTTGTCAAACACAGTATATATATATATATATATATATATATATATATATATATATATATATATATATATATATATATATATATATATATATATATATATATATATATGAGACATGAATATTAACAACATATTTTTTTTAAGCTAATGGAATTTATCATTCAGATTGGCTCTCTTTATAGTGTTACACTGACATACGGTGTTATTACTGGATAATTATTGGTGTACCCAGTGACATATACAAGATAAGAGCAATACTGGCAGTTAATTTAAATGATGCCAGTAAGCAGATTATATGTTAAATCTAATTTTAAAAAATGAGAAGGATGTCAAATTTATAATAATTTCCATGAAGCAAAGACGGCAACAAAAAACGGATACACTTTCCAACAGTGCATCAGTGAATTGATTACACATATTAGGGCTACACAATTATGGCCAAAAAGTTTATCACATTTTTTTAATCAATATAGAGATCCCAATTACATGTCAGGATTGTTTATTGACTTTAGTGGCAAAAATATTTTAATTGCACTTCCATGTAAACACAGGGACTGCTTTGATCTGTGCCGAGTCCTAGATTTCAGTCAGTGAACGGGAAATGTCTACATAACAGGTAAGCAACAGGTAACAGGTAAGTTACCTTTATATTGTGCTACATTGATTTAAATTACTCTTTATAAATGAATCTTTGCAGATAATATAATTTCTTCCACGCCATTCATTGCACCTGCATGATGGATGTAAATAAAACTTGTAGCAAAGTACTTGACAGCTGTAAAAACCCTCTTGATTTCTCCTGTGACAATTTGTATACACTTTATTAAAAATTATTGTGTTAGAGGATATCTAACAACGCCTTTGTTAGTCATGTGTTTATTGGACAATTGGTTCATTCTTGATTGAATAGTTGAATGGTGAGCTTGAAGGATATGTTGATGCACTGCATAGGTTCATTTTACGGACGTCTGTGTTTATGTTGGACTATTCGTGTTAGCAACCATTGCTTTGTTTTTCCTGGCCTTCATGCATTCATTTTCCTGCAGATTGTGTACAGTTGAATCAGTTTTGTTGCGCTGCTTGTGATGCAGCCACTACTCTATGGCACTTTTTGCATCCAGTTGAGGGACAAGCTCTTCACCTTCTGCTGCACCAGACATTTGATTTTTGTTGTGTCGCTGTCTTCTAACGTAGTGTCACTTGTCCAGTACTTCAAACTTCAAGCTGTACACTGCAGTGAACAGCTGTGATTGGCTCATGCGAGCATGTGGTCAGGCACCGATTTAGGGAGTCCTTGATTTGCTTTTGCTTGGTATTCTGTTTACTTGATTGGATTCATTCAATTATGGGATGCCCAATTAGTGATTGAGCCTTAACTCGTATGTTGTTTTTAACTCAGTAACTGATCCATTGTTGCATGTTACTTCTGAAGATGGTCAATAAGAGGGCTATCCAATAATCCATAAATCACACACTGACACCCACCAACCTGTCAACAATATCTCTGCCAGTCAGTGCAGGTAATTAAGGCTTCGTTTTTGTATGTGATTTACCAGTAGGAGTTCAGACCTGCGATTATAGGGTGTAATGGGTTGGCTAGTTGCTGCAGAGTTGTCTGGCATTTATGCTAAATATGTCCACTCATCTCTTGTGTCACGAGGAGCCCCAGGCTCGCACCATGACATTAATAGTGTGACAGGCCCCACTGCTCGTCTCCCTTTCCCTCCCTCCATCTGTGCTCCCTTCTCTCCCTCCCTTCTTATGGCTCTTCTTTTTCTCACTTTTTTTCACTTACTCTGCCATTTGTCGCCTCTTTTTGCCTTTGGACAAACGCAGGTCGCAGCTATAACAGAAACTGCATGAGAAAATGCTTCAGAAATAACTAAAATGAAGGCTTTTTTATGTAAGTTTTGAGCACATGGAAAAAATATTGCCTTGCTTTTTTTGTATTTATGACACTTTATTTGTGAGCATAGTGATTATGTTAAGGGTGGGTTAATCACTTGTGTTTTACACCATAAATGGTGAAGTATATTTTCAGACCTTTTCTAGTCATCTTGTTTGTTTTTTGTCTGTTTCCTATGGGGTCACCACAGCTGCTCCATTTCACCCTGTCCCCCTCCTCTGTCACACCAACCCTCTGTGTACCCTCCTTCACTACATGCATGAATCATCTGGTCTTCCTCTGTTTCCTCTTGTCTGGCAGCTCCATATTCAGCATCCTCTGTCCATCGTAGCCACTACCCCTCCTCTGCACATGTTCAAACCATCTCAGCCTTGCCTCTCTAACTTTGTCTCCAAAACTCTCGAGCTGAGCCGTAGCCTCTGGTCATTCCCAACAAAAATCTTCGATTCTTCCAAATTTTTTCAGGACTTTTTCTTCTTTATGTGCTTTACTGTCCATGTAGACAGAAAACTATTGCAATGATTAACATTAATGACATTAAATGTTCAATTAATGAACCCAGCTCAGTTTCATCTATACTGAAGATCCCTTTTATTTTCCATTGTATTTTTTTTTTTGAGTACACAGTATTATAACTTTGTGCTTGATTTACTTGTATTAGTGTCCAGTATTCTAATGTAAGAAAAATTTGTCTCAGTATATGAAATGGAAAAAAACAAACAAACAAACAGGAAAAGGACTAAAAACAGGATTAAGTCAATAAATTTAATTTTTCAGGCAAATGTCCATGAATTTAAAGTTATCAGATATTGTAGGAGCTGCCTTAATATCTTTAAAATCTAAGAAATATCAGGGGACACATACTGGCTACATTCAGAGAAGAACATCACTCAGTTTTTATTTTCTGTGGGATATATTAATAAACACATTAGATAGCATAAGTTCAGATGCATGTCTTAGTCAGTGACTTGAATTATTGGAGTTAAACAAATTATGTGGAGTTAAATTTACAAAAACAGTAACTAGTCAGTTATGTGGCATAGTTGAGTGTGGCAACATGTTTTGCAAAGTTAAATAAGATTAATTTTTTGAATTACAGATGAAATTTAACACAAACCTTTATTGATCTGATCTATTAGCACAAAAAAATTCACAGCAAACCTTAATAATAATTTCTAAAATGTAATCTTTTCTCTTATGAATTACTGTTCATTATTAGTTACTAATAGTTGACATTTCTTGTTAACTGCAAGCACAACTATTTACTTTTTAATATATCATATACATCATAAAGTATCAGAATTTCAGATTAAATAAATGAACAAGTGGGATTTGTTGACTTTAAACTCATAATCAACCCTACATTGATTCTACATGCTGATCCAGTCTAAGATTTATGATTATGAGCTGATTTTTACATGAATACAATCTCCTCCTCACAGAGAAAATGTAGTGCACTCAAGCAGTTTTCATCACTCCACTTCCAACTGTTTTCTATCTTTGTGATGGCACCACAGTGGTTGGACATGGGCATCTCTGGTATTTTGTCATTCTTCCAGTTCCTGTAGCCCACTGTTCTGTCACTCCAAATCCAGAAACCAAAGAGAGTACTCTGCCTTAGACCGATCCAGAATGGACCTTTAGTTTTAGTAGTATTTAACCATTGTTCAACAGCTGTCTGATCACTCTCATCCTCAATCCATAGCAGGCCTGTGTGGTAGTCATTGCAATAGTCAAGGGCCTCTTCCCATGTAAACTTTTGTCGGACAACTTGGATTCTCACGTTGCCTGAAAATCAGGGAAACGATATACGTGAGATTTGCAAGTAATAACATGAGTTCAGCCACACCATGAACATTCTGCCCACAAGCTTACTACTGCAAAATAGCTACTACTGTTATTTTGTTATTTTAATAACCCCACTCTGTCCCTGTTTTTTTTTATACAGTATTTATATGAATACATATATAGATAGTGTTCAGAAAACTGAGGTTTTAGAGGAACTTCAACCTGTTTTTATCTTTAACTTAGAAACTTTTTTTTTTACTTTTTTTTTTTTTTACCAATATCACTTGTTATGTATAAATATGTCTGTTCAAATTATTCACTTTTCTTCTTTGCCTTTGCACTTTCCCTTTGCATTCTGCCCTTGCTGTAAAGCAAAAGGAAATATGGCTATGGTGCTTGTGTTAAATTAGTTGTCTTTCAAAAATGTAATTGGATTGTTTCATTAGGACCCACAAGTTAAGCCATTCGCACAGAATTTTTGTTTGAAAGATTGCCCTCAAGGTTAATTTACCTTAAAGTATCCCCATAATACAGTAATATCACAGCTTATGGTTGCTTTCATAGTGTCTATCAAATTTATTTGCTTACAGTAGATGAATGATTGCTTACCTTTGGCACAGAGTGTTTTTGAAAAATTATCACATGAAAGTCTGTGCAATGAACTATTCGAGGAATCGGATGTTGTAGTACAGTCACTGCTTTTGCTACTGTTATCCCATGCTCTGTATGTAGAGCAACTATTGGTGTGCCCACTCCCACTGATCATGCTGAAGTCGCAATCCAAAAAGTTTTGTTCTCTCCTTTTTTAAACACTTCCTCGTTTTGCTTCTCATTACTGATGCTCACTAAATCAGTGTAATGTCTTCTACAGAACTGCAATGCCTGGCACCAGTTCTTCTTCTTGTCAATCAGTGTGTAATTATTATCTGCAAAAAACATACAAAAAAACATACAAAAGTACAGCATTTATTTTGTTGGATGTATATTTAATAATGGAAGCAAATAAATGAGACATTTAGCTGTATTTTTTCTATTTTGTTATTCACGTGTTTGATTAAAATAAGAATTGCTTTTTGATCAGATGTTTCAAGGTGGCTTAAAGCAAACCCAGTCTATGTTCAAATTACATTTGGTCAGATGAAGATTTTGTCTGTCCTCATTTAAGCCACGCCTCACATGCTTTTGATGTGATTGCTGTACTGAGCAGTTTAGCATTTTGGGACTTTGTCTGTGTTCACGACACATTGCATACAAACACAAGAGTGCAACATTTACCTAGAAAGACTGTCTGTGACAAAAAGAAGAAGAAGGACTCATGACTATAACTGCAGATGTCTTGTGTTTCAATCATTTGAGTGACCTCTAACAAAACGTTCTTTTTGAAACAGAAAAAAAGGAAAGCTACCAAAATGTACGTTTGACTTACCCTTATAGCACATGAAAGGTTTCCGTTCCGAACAGTTGAAACCTTCCCATGTTCTGTTTCCCATCGCTTCACATATTTGGTTTCCATCTGTTATATTTACTTGTGAGAGACTGAATCTGAGTAGTTCTCCATTTGACCAAGTGGTGACATTACTTTGCCTCTTCTGCAGACCCAACCAGCATGACTCACTCAAGTTTTTTGCAAATATAACATCCTCTTTATCATACGCAGTTACCAATGATTTATTTTCCTCCTGGCATATATTCACTGAAAAGTTCTGCCGTTCCTTTTTCGAATAGCTTTTGAAAATTCGCAGATGATTTCCAAATGCAAAGTCAAAAAGTCCTAGAAAAATGTAAACAGAACTTATAGTTTTTATTTTCATTTATTTAAAAATCACAAATATTATAAACAGTGTGACTCTTAAATTAGGTACACTAGGTTACAAAAATAAACTATGAAATGATAACCTTTGTCTACCACCTCCCTAATACATATTCAATTCATTTATTAACAGTTTTTGCATGTTATCAAAATAAGAACAGTGATCACATGTAAAAAAAAAAAACAGAAGTACTGATTATAAATTTTTTTTTAGAAATATTTGAAGGTCCTACTTCATTTTATGTCCACAAAACACACATACATTATGTAATGCAAATCAGGACCAAGGGGGGAAACTCACCTAAAGACAGCAGCAACAGCATCATCACAAGTAGGATTAGGTTCCTATTGTTCCTGTTGTAAAAAGACAAAAGCACAGAGCTCGTTTAATAAATAAAGGTTGGATTCCAAGTTAAAGGGAAATAAAATCAACACACTGAACTTATTCTCTGTGGCTCAGGTATAAATAAAATTTTGAATCACTCATCATTTACAGTAACTTATCCATAGCCAGACATTTTTAAAGTCTCTTACCTGTTATGGTCAGGGGTTCACTGCAGTCAGTGTTTGTGTTAGGAACTCACAGGGTTCATATTTAAGGGTGACAGAAGCTAACTGAATGCCTGTGTACATAGTAAAAACAGTGATGCCTCGAGATTAATAGTTAACCAAACCCTTTCCAGTGGGACGTTGGTTAGCTATTAACCAAAGCCCCACTATATTTGAATAATCTTCACTTCTTATATCAACCTTACCAAGTCCTAAAAGTATGTTATCTTCTAGATAAAGCTCTTTTTTTTTTTTTTTTTTTTTAGCATGTTTTATAACAGACATTGATAAAGCATTTCCCTCTTTCAAGAATCTGAGGGTGAGTCTGGGCACAGTACAAAACAGTCCCTAAAGCTTAGCACAACTTTTAACACTGTGTTAAACCCAAAGAAGGATATGAGCACGTTGCCTTCAGTGAAGCACTTTAGAAAAGTGCTCAGTGATTAAAGATTGACTTAACTCATTTTGTCGTGGTTATGTGGTAGAAACTTTTTTTTTCAGTCACAGATGCCAAAAATCTCATCCTAATAAAAGCAAGAATTCAACAGAATCACTTTTTACTGGTAAGAAAAACTGAGTTTGTGAACAGAAGGCTGAGTAACTATTTCCTTTCACTGCTGTGCCAGCTAATGTATAGTAGTTCTTTGGACCACTAGTCATTTTTTCATAACCTCTGAGCTACAGCTACACCTTCCTCTGAACTTGTCCACATATAATTTATACACACTCATCATAATGAGGACCTTTTATCTTGCCAGTCATCTGTAACAATATCTGAGCCTATTCATGCTGTATAAACGTGTAATTGACACAATGCCACGCTCAAAGGATTCTACCTTAGATTTTATATTTTCTTAATCTTTATTTAGCCACAAAGTGAAACTCCTGACATTAAGAATCTCCTTTTCAGTGTCCTGGGCCCATATAGGCAGCATTAACCTAGCTTTTCCTAACTCCCACCACATCCTGTTCCCTTATTTGTCTGCCTTGTTCATGTCTGCCTTGTTGAGTTCTTGAAGCACTTTTCTTAAATTATCTTTACAGTCTCTGCCAACATTTATGGTTTCAGTTCAGTTTTTTTTTTTTTATTAGCTTGGTGAATAAAGCTCACCTTTTACTCTTTGAACCCACCTTGCATGTTTTGCATTTGGTTCCTGTTTTTCCTAAACTCGGGAATATAGTTGTAAATTAGAGCTACATTTGTTTATTATTCAAATGATACCTGAGTGGAGCCGCCAGCAACTTACTGTACATGTCTATGAATAGACCTGTGTGTCAGGAGACAAAATGCAAATTTTTGGTGAATATTTACCTCTGGGCTTGCTGACAGATTTAAAATAATAAGGAAATTTCTTTGAGATCCGCAAATTTTTTTCACATGTAATTTTGTATCTCAGCTTGAAGCCCAACCTTGTCAGAAGTGTGCAAACTCATAATGCAGACTCATGTTCTGTGATCTGTTTAAACAAGTATAATTCTTTTATATGTGGTCAAAAGCTTAAAATGTACTGTATCTAATATGCCTGTTATGTAAACCAGTTTAAAGTTACTGTAGTAGGATTATCTTGAAGATTTAGCTACACAGTAGCTTTTTCCATAATCATGTGAAATTAAAGAATCTGACATTAAGAGAAAGTTAACTCAGTCAGCAGTTGCATTCATTTTACAGAGTTACTGTAAAATGTGTAAGTACGACAAGCAAAGAAACAGAATGTGACGTTTGCAGTACCATGCAGTGCCATTTAAACTATAAAAGAATATAAAAAATTTTCCCACTGGGCTAAGAAAATACAAAGCATAAAAAATACAAAAAAAATGCTGTGCTTGGCCGCTGATCTCTGAAACAAAAGTATTTGCATCACCTGATGTTGCAAAGCAATTTAACAGCTACATACAGGGGTTGGCCAATGAAACTGAAACACCTGGTTTTAGACCACAATAATTTATTAGTATGGTGTAGGGCCTCCTTTTGCGGCCAATACAGCGTCAGTTCATCTTGGGAATGACATATACAAGTCCTGCACAGTGGTCAGAGGGATTTTAAGCCATTCTTCTTGCAGGATAGTGGCCAGGTCACGACGTGATGCTGGTGGAGGAAAACGTTTCCTGACTGGCTCCTCCAAAACACCCCAAAGTGGCTCAATAATATTTAGATCTGGTGACTGTACAGGCCATGGGAAATGTTGAACTTCACTTTCATGTTCATCAAACCAATCTTTCACCAGTCTTGCTGTGTGTATTGGTGCATTGTCATCCTGATACACGGCACCGCCTTCAGGATACAATGTTTGAACCACTGGATGCACATGGTCCTCCAGAATGGTTCGGTAGTCCTTGGCAGTGACGCGCCCATCTAGCACAAGTATTGGGCCAAGGGAATGCCATGATATGGCAGCCCAAACCATCACTGATCCACCCCCATGCTTCACTCTGGGCATGCAACAGTCTGGGTGGTAGCTTCTTTGGGGCTTCTCCACACTGTAACTCTCCTGGATGTGGGGAAAACAGTAAAGGTGGACTCATTAGAGAACAATACATGTTTCACATTGTCCACAGCCCACGATTTGCACTCCTTGCACCATTGAAACCGATGTTTGGCATTGGCACGAGTGACCAAAGGTTTGGCTATAGCAGCCCGGCCGTGTATATTGACCCTGTGGAGCTCCCGACGGACAGTTTTGGTGGAAACAGGAGAGTTGAGGTGCACATTTAATTCTGCCGTGATTTGGGCAGCCGTGGTTTTATGTTTTTTGGATACAAGCTGAGTTAGCACCCGAACATCCCTTTCAGACAGCTTCCTCTTGCGTCCACAGTTAATCCAGTTGGATGTGGTTCGTCCTTCTTGGTGGTATGCTGACATTACCCTGGATACCGTGGCTCTTGATACATCACAAAGACTTGCTGTCTTGGTCACAGATGCGCCATCAAGATGTGCACCAACAATTTGTCCTCTTTTGAAATCTGGTATGTCACCCATAATGTTGTGTGCATGGCAATATTTTGAGCAAAACTGTGCTCTTAACCTGCTAATAGAACCTTCACACTCTGCTCTTACTGGTGCAATGTGCAATTAATGAAGATTGGCCACCAGGCTGGTCCAATTTAGCCATGAAACCTCCCACACTAAAAATGACAGGTGTTTCAGTTTCATTGTCCAACCCCTGTATTTCTCTGTTCCATCTCTCACCTCACCCACCTGGCCATATTCACACAATTTGTGCCACTCTAGAACTGCTAGGCACATAGTTGAAATCCTGTGGTTGCAGATGTTTAGGTCAGCTAGTAAGATGACAGAAGGAACAGCATTGACATCACAAACATATTTGCATATTTTTGACTTCTGGGTGAAAGGGATGAGAACAATATCATAATGAAATGTAAATGTTGCCTGTGTTGTGGCTTATTTTTTACCCAATGAATAAAATGACAAATGTTTAAAAGTAAACTCCAGGAAATTAATTAATAAACAGTGGCTGAGGCAAACAGCAGACAATTTAATAAATAAATAAATATATTAGACATTAGAAAGTGCCAGACTAACTTCCCAGTCTCAATTTATCTTGTCCTTGAAGGTTTGGCCACAGTACGTAAAATTAAAACATCACCATGTTCTTTTATTAATCTGAATAAGATTGTTTTGTATTGATTAATTGAAACATCAGGATAGAAGGTGTGCTTTTTTTTTACAAGGCTTTATCAGTGATGGGAGAAATCTGAGTCATGAGTACGAGCACTGGACGGACAAATGACGAAGGCAATACCGCAGCACACAGACTCTGTTTGTGTGTATATAGTGGCAGTATAAAAATGTTATGCTTAGTGAGGAACATGGGCTCAGAGGGGGAGGGAGACAGAACTCGGAGCCCCACATGTACACATGTGATATTTTCTGATTCTTTGATATATTAAATGTCTTAATTTTTTCATTTAAGTGTTTCAGGTATCTTCCCTCACAAATAATCGAATGCGCAGACAACACCTGTTATGTGTCTATCAAAACTCTAAATATGAAGAAGCACCTGTTAGATAAGCACAGCATCGCAACACTGCTGGTGAGGCCCACTGAGGAGAATAGTCTCATCGATTCAGGGAGTAACTCTTAAAATAGAAACGCAAAACTATCTACATAAAACACCACAGGAGATCTTAGAGAAACTCATCCTTTAAAAATCTGTACAATCTTTGGTCATGATTATGTTTCTGTTTTGATAGTAGCCGATATGAGAAAAGTGTCAGGCAGCACAAAAGGTGCAAAGCTTTGAGGGTCATAAAACCAGGTCAAATGCATCGTGATGACTGAACAGATAGCATGTAAGCAGTGCTGCAAGGTGCATGTTTGGCACTTTAGTCGAGGTCTAAATCAGACTTGGTGAGTATCAATGTGTACGCACCCACAGATTGTGTGCTTGAAGTGAGGTCAAACACACTTGGAGTATTCATGCTCTCTTCCAGTGTGTGTAAGTAAAGCTTCGATACACATTCACACAGTGTGCTCTGCTGTCGAATCTCCTCCTCTGTAGGCGTGAGGCCACAGTGACCCAGGGAACTGATGCAATAGTGGGGAAAGCTGGTAAAGGAAGATGTCAACTGAATTCAACAGCAGGTGAAACCATTTTAGCTACGTAAGTGCTGTGAGACATTTAACCAGGCCTTTGGCTTGTGTGGCTCTGTGTGTATATTTGTGCGTGTGTGTGTATTGCTGTAAGAGATAGCACTTGCTCAAAGTTGCTGACTGCGAGCTGGTGTCTTCTGCCACTAAAATAGAAGACCATGTAAGTGCTTTCAAGTGCTATGGAAGCCATGCACTTGGCTCTCTGTGTGACACTATAATTGTGTGATGGCCTCAACTTAGTCTGACTGTTTATATTATAGTATTGTTTGATGCTTGTAACTTGACTTATAATGTAATCAGCAGCACTAATAATGAAGAACAAAACAAGTGAAAATGCTTAATTTACATGCTGGACTCATGTAGCTTTTGATCATGTGTCTGTCTTTCTTTTAGTTTGTTCTGTCACAAGTAAAGTCTTAAAATGCAACCACAGTTTAGGTGCCTGTTCGTAGGTACATCAGTCAGATCTGATATGTGCACCACCATCTTTGCTATTGCAAAATTCTACTATAGATTATAACTCGGGATTCTTTGAGTCCCACATCTCTCTGTCTTATAATGACTCTGCTGTTACCTATATCTGTTAGTTACAAAATCACTTAACTGAAAAATGTGTCAGGAAAATGGCTTCATGCTAAGAAGGTTTACCACAGGTGTGATGTTTGCTTTGAGAGTGTTGATGGAGAAGTACAGAGAAGGTCAGAAGGAGTTGCGCTGTGTCTGTGGATCTAGAGAAAACATATGACGGGGTGCCAAGAGAGGAATGGTGGTACTACATGAGGAAGTCAGGAGAGGCAGAGAAGTGTGTGGGGGTCATGCAGGACATGTGGTGAGTTGTGCGGTAGGAGTGGCAGATGGGTTCAAGGTGAGGGCTCGGCTCTGAGCCCTTTATTGTTAACAGTGGTGATGGACAGGTTGACAGATGTGGTCAGGCAGGAGTCTCCATGGAGGAGAAGAGACCCCGGAGAGGTGGAGGCATGTTGAGAGAGAAGAGGAATGAAAGTCAGTAGAAGCAAGACAAAATACATTCGTGTTAATGAGAGGCAGACAGATGTAACAGTGAAGACGCAAGGAGTAGAAGTAGTGAAGGTGGGTGAGTTTAAATACTTGGGATCAACCATCCAAAGTAATGAACAGTGCACAAAAGAGGTGAAGAAGACTGTCAGGATGGAGTGGGTGGAGACAAATCAGGGGTGATTTGTAACAGAAGGAGAGCAGCAAGAGTGAAAGGAAGGGGGAAGGTTTACAAGATGGTAGTGAGACCTGCTATGATGTATGGTTTGGAGATGGTGGCACAAACAAAAAGACACGAGGCAGAGTTGATAGTGTTAAGGTTTTCACTTGTTTCTGCCACTGAAATAATACTTTTTTCAGTGACGGAAACAAGCTTCTATAGGAGTAACCAGGATAGACAGGAATAAAATAGAAATCAATTTAACAGATGGACAGTTCAGGTTTGGAGACAAAGTAAGGCTAAGATGGTTTGAAAATGTACAGAGGAGGGATAGTGGATATTGGCTCAAGAATGCTGACGCTGGAGCTGACAGGCAGGAAAAAAGAGAACAACCAAAGAGAAGATTCATGGATGCAGTGAATGCAGAGGGTTAGTGTGAGATAGGGTGAGATGGAGGCAGATGATCTGCTGTGGCAACTCCTAAAAGGAGCAGCCAGAAGAAGAAGTTGATGACTTTACTGAAAAACGTGCAGGTCTCTTTAATCTCATAACTGGAGGCATGGACAAGGTGAGGAACTCTTTGACTGCAAACTTCTGTTAATAGTTTCTGAAGCATAACAATAGAGCCTCTGGATGTTTGACTGCCCTGTTATGTCTTTTCTTCTAACACTTCCTTGACCACAACTTGTCAGGCAGTAACTCTGTCTCTATGGGAACAGTATGCTTTTAAACAAGCAGAAAGAGAAGAGGAGGAGGAGGAGGAGGAGGAGGAGGAGAACAGAGCTTTGAGGAGGAGTGGAAGCTGCCTTACATCTGCTTAATTCAAAAAAAATTATAAAATTGTGGGGGAAAATATTGGGTTGGTCGGGTTTTTTGTGCCTGCCTTTAGATGCCCCAGTCCTTAAATTTTCCTATGTCCTTGAATGCAGCATTCAGAGGACCTTATTTTTGTGATTGCAACAAAATACAATAGAGAAAGCTTTGCTATGTATTTGCGTTATGTTTAAGCAGATTTCTTGTATTAAGACCAGAAAATCATAAACAAATAAATGCAGTTAAAATTATAAATTACTTATTCTCACAATTCTACATGTGTATATTGTCTGCAACCTTGAAATATGTCACATTTTCTTTAGAACAACATAATCAACTACTGCTGGATGTGTCTCTCCTTATTTGCCTGGGAACTTGATTGATCGCAGTGGATTCTAAGAAAGATGCACCCCGTGAGGATCCTTTTACTCCCTCATCCCTTGAAGGCTTGATCTTACAAAAGTTCCCCTGAGTTTTCAGAGTAATGGAAAGGCACTTAAGGTGGCAGTGGAATTTCCCCAAGGAGACATGTCGAGGGGAAGTCAACAAGTGTCAGAGACAAGCATGGAAGACGAAAGGCAACCTGTGCCAGAAGTAAGAAAGAGGGAGGTAGGAAAGAAAAAAGAACACCCATCGAGATGAGAAGGATTACGGAGGAGGAAGTCAGATGGCATATTTACATGCAAATATAAGAAAACAGGAGGAATTCAAGAGGAGGAAGAGCTGCTTATTTTGAACAAGAAAAACATGGAAGCAGTGTAAGGGGAGAAATTGGAAGAGGAAGAGGGGCTGTGATATGTGCAATGTGTTGAATACAAGACAATGGGGTAGGGCAGAAGGAGAGGAGGAGGAAATAGGCTTTGTTTTGCCATCTTGAGTAGTAGTGGGTAAATAAAGAGATAACAAAAGGCATCAATTGAAATACACAGTCAGCATTTTTATGGTTGACCTATTCACCATTCACCATTCTTGATTTTGGGGAATTTATTTTGTCCCAGTTTTGAGAGGCAGAACATATTTACTGATAGACTTTTAAAAGGGCAGAGCAACCTGGAAATCAGTGATTTCTTTTGCCATTAATCTAATATACAACACTGTGGAAAAGTCTTGAGCCACCCCTTGGCAGGCTTTGTTGCAATATTCGTAAAGTCATCTTGAATAATAGTTCTCCAGGCTTTCTGAAGTTCTTTCAATTTTTTTCTTTGGACAATGTGTACTGTTTGCATCATTTTTAGTCCAGTCCAGTACCTGACAAGCTTCTGGAAATTTCTTTGGCACCTAATTCAAGGGATGGACCAGTGTTATGTCTACAAGCAACAGACAACTTAGCAAATTTAAATTTAAATTGTGCCTTTAGGCACTTTATTATTAGCAGTCTGTCATAAAAACACATAATTTATTCTCATTAATGCAACTGAATCTATGAAAAATGTCAACCTGTGTTATCTTTGGTATCAAAGATAACACAGGTTGACATTCATAAAATAGTATTTTTTCACCAACAAAGTAATTCTCAAAAATCTATTACCCAAAAAAGGGCATTTCTCAGCATGGTGTGCAGTGTGTGCAAAACAGAAAAAAAAAATCAGTTCATTCATCTCCAAAGCCTCATCAGACTGATCTCAGTCAAAGGTTGGCTGTCAAGAAGTCATTCATAAGGAAGGGAAACAGTGGGATCATCTTGACAGAAAACAGAACAAAAGGCAGCCAACATTCAATTCAATTTAATTTTATTTATATAGCACCAAATTACAGCAGTCATCTCAATGCACTTTATATTGTAAGGTAAAGACCCTACAGAGAAAACCCAACAGTCAAAACGACCCCCAATGAGCAAGCACTTGGCGACTGTGGGAAGGAAAAACTCCCTTTAAACAGAAAGAAACCTCTGACAGAATTCGGCTCAGGGAGGAGCAGTCATCTGCTGTAACCCGTTGGGGCTGAGGGGAGAAATACGAGACAAAAGACATGCTGTGGAAGAGAGCCAGAGAAGAGCTTTGAATGTCCTGGAGAACCATTCTGGAAGATTAATTAAAGAAATGACAAAAAAGCTGCCTCAGAGAGTTCAGACTGTGCTGAATAATAAAGGTGATCATACCAAATATTGACTTTCAAGCTCATGAAAATTATAGAAACTCTTTTTTTTTCCTAGCAAAACATAAAGAACTGAGTGGTGGCTCAAGACTTTTGCACAATAACGTAAATCAATTTACATAAACGAGCAATGATGCGGAGACTAAACTAGTGCAAGTGTATCAGTTTAACAGTTCTTTTGTGGTTTCTGATATGAGTGTACATTTAGTGGTTCCAGAACAGAAAGAGAATGAAACTGAGAAAAGTGTATTGATTTTATAATATTTTTACGATACAATAGAGCCATCATCTCCACCGTGGTTTGAGACTCCTGGAGACTTGCTTTGATTTGAGTAAAAACCTGCTTTCAAAGTAATTACTGGTGACGGTGTAAAACACATTTGTAGGCCCTCATTAAGCTGTGACTAATTTAGTTATGTTTATGGCAGCAGAGAAAGGAGAAACTTTACAGAATTTAATCATAATGTGCATTATTTTTTTAAATCCACTGGTTGGAAATGGAGATTATGACAAACTTCTGAGAGTATTTTTCATTGTCCAAGTTTATCCTCTTATTAAACAAGCATATACTGAAATCCAGTCCTCTTCTGTAATATCTCTCCACAAGAAAAGCTGAGTTAAGGATTTTTAGGGGCTCTCATTACCTTGACCTGTTATACAGCTTTTTATAAAAGTTACAAAGTTTTCAGTCTTGAGTTTAGTGAATGACAACAAAGGTTCTCTCCCACAGAAAACACTGGTCCTGATCTGCCTCCAATCCCTTCTTTTGTCTCCCTTGTTGTCCAGATTCTTAATCACCAGAAAACAAAGGCAAACACACATAAACAGACACACAGTTAAATGGAAAGTATTTTAACACTGAAAGAACTAATGAATCTGGTATTCATGAGTTGTGTTTGCATGTAACGCTGCAACAAACAAAGAAGAAAATAGAAGCTTGCTGGCTGACTGAAAATCTTCATCTACCTTCGCCCCATTTATAAACAGCAGCTTCTTCAGCCTGGTGTCAAAGGTACTGTACATGCTTTACGCAGCTCAAGCTCTCTGGCCTTTTGTCTGCTTCATCTCTATTACTAAAGTGGAGTCTTCAGAAATACTCTAACAATTTAGCCTTAAGTGGTGCAAAGATAGACACAGTGCGCTGTGCTTCTTCCTATGCGATTGTGGTGACACTTTCTACCGGTCTGAGTAGCTTAATCAAGTTTTCAGCTGCAGTGATGCCAGTTTTGCTTGAGCCTTTGATTTGATATGGGCCTTTTCTCATTTTTATTTTTCAGGAATGAAACACACACCAGGGTTGGGCAATTGTCAGATCACCCTATCATCTCCTTGTGAGATTGCAATTAACCTACACCACTGCCCCTGGGGTGGGGATGGGGATTAATGTGCACTGCTATAAACCCTCCATAATATGGCCCAGACAGAAAACAACACCAGTGCTACTTGTTGCTGGTGAGAGACAAACAGGCACTAGGGAGTTTGTTTCCCACTCCTAGCATGACAATAAAGAACATATGCTGTACCATATGCTTTATGCTCCATTATTCTTTGTAAACCACTTATTGGAAATCGAGATTGAGACAAACTGTGATTTCTCAGAGGATTTTTCTATTGTCCAAGTTTCTACTGTCTCATTAAACAAGTGTATAATTAAATCCAGGCCACTTATGTATTCTCTGGGGTCCTTTACACTGACCTGTTATACAGCTTTTTTATAAAAGTTACAAAGCCTTCAATCTTGAGTCACAGTAGGTGAGAATAAAAGTTCTCTACCACAGAAAGCACTGTTCCTACATTACCTCAAATGCCTCGTTTTGACTTGTTTGTTGTCAAGACTCTCCTTCATTGTGGGATGAGATCACACTCACACTCACTAGATGCACATTCACTCGAAAGAGTGCCACAGTGACCCTGTGTGTGCTTTACTCACACGGCCACAAGTTTGCGTTGCAAGTTTGGTCGATAAATGCAGAAATGCCAACATGAAACTGTAGCAAGGCAGATTAAATTTGACACTAATAATAATGATGGTATTAATTGAACAAACAGAGTAAAACCTTGACTAGTCACCTGTTGATCATTTTCCATCTGCAGAATCCTGCTACACATGATAAATCATTTCTCCTTGTGTTAAGCAGCTGTTCCGAGTCTTTTTGGTGGCTTGTTTTTCCTATGTGCTCCGGAATTTTTGAGCAACTTCTGTTTCTCTTTCAAAACATCGACTGTGACCATGCTGCACCGCAAAAATAACACTGTCTTCCCAAAAAATGAATGCAAGACTACAAGTGCTGTGTGCCCAGGGTTATGGTGTGTCAAAATATTTATTATGTATAGATTTGCTTCTGGTCCAACTAGAGACATGTTCATTTTTTTTTCATTTGTTGTGCTCATGCATCAATCAAAATACTTTAAAAAGTTAAAACGATTTGTGTTGCATTATGTGACGTCTGTTTATCCATAGTGAAAGAAACTTATACTGCTTTTATTAACTTGCATTTAATTTAACGTTTCACTTGATACTTGAAGTAATAACAGATATTTTGCTTCCACTGTGTGCAGGAGTTTATGAAAAAAAAGAAAAAGAAAAAATCGTGACAGTCCTACAGAGTCACATCTTTGCAAATTAATTCTAAAATGGTCATATTCAACATTTTTTTGACAGTTTTTGAGGAAAAACCAAGTTGAAGCTGGTGAGCAGTATCGGGCACATTAAGGCTATCACAAATTTCTTTCCTGGGTGTTCAGTCAGATTTTGTAATTTCTGTGTTATCTCATGATGGCATTGTTTGAATAGGGCTGTGCTTTGTCCATGGATTCATTTTTTCCCCACAAAATCCAAACAATTTCCTTAGTAATGATTTTTTCACATGGTGGGAGAAAACGTCCTCTTTATTGTAGTTTTTTATGGCAGCATGCAGTTATCTACCTGGGGCTAATTAGCACCATTTGAATAAACTATTTGAAAGAAACAAGGTGATCATGGGAATAATTGGGCAGTTTTTAAGACATATAGATTTACAGTACCAGTCAAAAGTTTGGACACACCTCATTTAGTATTAATCTACAATGCAAACAATTTTTAAATAATAAAGAAACGCTGAATGAGGAGGAGTGTTCAAACTTTTGACTGGCACTGTATGTCTGGATCATTGACTATTGATGGGATGGTTCCCAAGAGGTTATTTGTATTTCTCACTCAGATAATCAACTGATACTGACATTTGTTGGGTATGACGGCATGTTGAAAATTGATCCAGCCTGAAACTTGCTCTGTCACACCTCTCTCCTTTTCATGTTACCCTTGCTCTTTGTTGTTCTCCATCTTCTTGTAACAGTAAGAGTCTTGATTGGAGATCTGCCTGCAACTTCATTTCCACTTCTCATTCATTTCATGACTTTTTACATTTCTCTCAGATATTCTTTGTCATTTTCCGTCTTGAATTCCATCTTTAATCCATTTGTCTTTCTCAGCTTTTTTTTTTTGGACTGTCAGTCATTTTCGTTTCTCCTTGTTCTTAACCTATGTTCTCTTTCATCCCTGGCTTCATTCTCAATCATTCTTTCTGACCTTTGTCTCTTCTCCATATATATTTTCTTTATTTTCTGTTTTATTTTGTTTTACCTCTTTCCAAGAATATCACAGAACCTTGTTTTCCTTTTCAGGTTGCCTTTGTTTCCCTCTTTGTTCTTCACCTAAATTTCTCAAGCACGCACACAGCAAAAGCAGGGGAACAAATTAAATGCAAAAAAGGAGCGAAAAAGGGAGAACCAGCTCAGGGACGAGGTGCTGCCCCAGTTGGAGGAGTTTAAGTATCTCTGGATCTTGTTCATGAGTGACGAAAGGAGTGAGCAGGAGATTGAGAGACGGATCGGGGCTGCGCATGAGGTGATGCGGATGCATCAGCAGATGCTGTCATGATAAAGAGGGAGCTGACCATAAAAGTGAAGCTGTCAATTTACTGGTCAATCTACATCCCTACCGTCACCTATGGTCACAGGCTTTGGGTAGTGACCGAAAGAATGAGATCACAAATACAAGTGGCAGAAATTAGCTTCCTCAGAAAGGTAGCTGGCCTCTCCCTTAGGGATAGGGTGAGGAGTGCCATTTGGGAGGGGCTCAGTGTAGAGCCACTGCTCCTCCACATCGAAAGGAGCCAGTTGAGGTGGTTCACGAATCTGACTAGGATGCCTTCTAGGTGCCACTTGGGTGAGGTGATCTGAGCATCTCTCACTGGGAAGAGGCCCCGGGGCAGACCCAGGACACGCTGGAGAGATAATGGCTTTCGTTTAGCCTGGGAATGCCTCGGGGGTTCCCCTAGACAAGCTGGAGGAGGTAGCAGGGGAGAGGGAGGTCTGGGCTTCTCTGCTTAGGCTGCTGCCCTGGTAGAAGCAGAAGAAAATGGCTGGTTGGATACTACTTTACTTTACTTTAATTTATTTAAAAAGGGAGCATGTACAATATTAACATAAATTATACTATTTGATGCGTTGTACCAGAGTTAGCTTAAAGCTAATTTGCATCTGCAGTCCCTTGGCAGGTTACTGTGAAATCACAGGACATTTTTTCTTTTTTGATCCAGCTACAAATTCATTACAAATTTCTAAATCATTCAAGTTGCAAATTTACCCAGATTACAAAAGCAGCAGCTCATCATCTAGTCACCTCCCAGTTTACTTCCAGGGACATTTTGCATGTATAAAAGTGCTAAGTAGGTGCACTTCAGCTGTAGCGTTTATCTCGACTCACAGAAGAAAAAAATTGTAAGTCATTTGGATCCACAACATTTACTTTTGCTATAGTTTCACCATAAGAAAATAGATCTAGAAAATAGATTTAAGCCAGTATTTAAGATGATAGAGTTAGGAACTTAAGTCTTAATAGGCTAAAAAATCCCAAAGAACAATTTACAGTTATGCATACTAATAGCATTCATTTACAATTCAGGTTACATATAGTTTATAGAACAGTATATAGTTCACATATATAGTATAACATAGTTCACAATAGTCACAAAATGATGATTTATATCGCACGGTTCTTTTAATTTTAAGGTCCCCAGCAATCTAAGAATCCCCTATGAGCAAGTCGTTGGTGACAGCAAGGAAGAAGAACTCATTTTTAATAAGAAGAGACCTCTAGCTGAACCTGCAGAAAGGGAAGAGAAAACAGAAAAGAAGACTTCAGCAGACCTTTGAGGTGAATGCTTTGTCACCCAGACAGCCATAAGATACTGAGGCAGGTGTAATGTTTGAGGTGTTTACTGTCTTAATTAGCATTAGCATTTGAACATTTGGTGCTTCTATAACATGACAAAGAAAGTGACAGATTTATTTTGAGGGGAATACATTTTGAGGAGCTGAGTGTGTCAGGCAAATTTCATGCTCAGCCATTTGATAGCTTTTGAGAATTTTTTTTTAATCAGAAACACAATTGTCAACCTTATGGTGCCACTAAAAAAATTATATATATATATATATATATATATATATATATATATATATATATATATATATATATATATATATATATATATTTAGTGGCACCATACACAACAACAATGTTACAACCACCTGCCTATTTTTATGTAGGTCCCTCTCATGCCACCACAATTGCTCTACCCATTGGATTTCAGAGAATCAGCCTCAGGAGTGTTGTGTGGTGGCAGCTGGATGTTGGCAGTGGACCCTTTGAATGGGTTGCAGTGTTCTGGATTGTTCTGGTGCATCCCATGGATGTTTGATTGGATTGGGATTTGGTGAGTTTGGAGGCAAGGTCAGTGATTTGGGTTCTTTGTTGTGTTCCTTCAGCAATTTCTGAACAGTTTTTGCAGTTTGGCAGGTTCTGGAAGGTCCCTGATCTTGGGAGGGCCTTTACATCGGGGTATATGTTTGGTCAGGTGGGTGGTGCAGCCACATGAATGCCAGTACACAAGATTTCCCAGCAGACCATTGAATTGTAATGAGATGATGAATGTTATTTAATTAAACTGTGAGTGGCTTTAATTTGTTTCTGATATGGGTGCACCTGGGGACGCTGCCCCAGTTTTGTGCAAATTTATTGGAATAAACCTCCAAATAGATTTATCCTCCTGGAATCATGTAATCTATGTATACACTTTTATAATTGTTAACATATTCAAATATTGACTGAAATATTTCTTCAAACAACTGACAGACTGATACTGATACTGATATAGCTTGTTCTATAATCTATCCTCCTGTAAGTGGCGGGATTGTGAAAGCATGTAGACGAATGTTCAGTATGTGATCAAGTTCAAATTATTAGAAAAATAAATGAAAAAATTTTAAACTCACACTGCCATCAAGTAACCATGTTGGATGTTTTTAAGTATCAGTTCAATTCAATTCAATTCAATTCAATTCAATTTATATAACTCCAAATCACAACACACATTCGCCTCAAGGCGCTTTGTACTGTGGGTAAAGACCCTACAATAATACAGAGAAAACCCAACAGTCAAAAAGACCCCCTATGAGCAAGCACTTGGCGACAGTGGGAAGGAAAAACTCCCTTTTAACAGGAAGAAACCTCCAGCAGAACCAGGCTCAGGGAGGGGCAGTCATCTGCCGTGATCGGTTGGGCTGAGGGGAGAGAGACAGGACAAAAGACATGCTGTGGAAGAGAGCCAGAGATTAATAATAACTAATGATTAAATACAGAGTGGAGTATAAACAAGTAAATAAGGTGAATGAAAAGAAATAGTGGGACCCCCCCAGCAGACTAGGCCTATAGCAGCATAACTAAGGGGTGGTTCAGGGTCACCTGATCCAGCCCTAACTATAAGCTTGATCAAAAAGGAAAATTTTATGCCTAATCTTAAAATCAGAGAGAGTGTCTGTCTCCCGAATCCAAGCTGGGAGCTGGTTCCACAGAAGAGGGGCCAGTGTGTTTTCTACTTTTTATTACAAAATAAAGTAGTCTCTGTTTTAAAGGCAATAGTGGTGGTCTTTACTTCTGTTTCTGACTGTTGTCCATAAAGTTCTATTAAATGCTGAGTTTTTTGCACAGTTTATAAAAATTAAACAAAGTAATATCTCTATACAGTGCTTAACAAATTTATTACACCACCTGCCATCAAAACAAGAAAATTCATATTTTCAAAAACTTGTTCAAAGCTAAAAATTATATATCAGACTTTCATTTAATATATTCAAGTTTCATTCAATATATTCAGACTCTTATTTATTTATATATATATATATATATATATATATATATATATATATATATATATATATATATATATATATATATATATATATATATATATATATATATCACTGTGATTAAAAAAACACTGTTTATTACAGTTTTTTGCTGTTTAAGGTGAAGTTTACAGTAGAGCACTGGGACTAGAGTGACTAGAATTTTACTGTTGTGTGATCAGAAAAGTGATATGAAAGGTAATGTTTCAAAATGAAAATCGTTCAGGCAGTAGATGGCCTCACACAAGTAATTCATCATTAAAAAAAACTGTTTTAAATGCAGTCAATTTAGAGTTGATCTGCATGTTTCTGCTTCTGTACCATTTAAATTTTCTTATGTACTTGAGCTGAGCAGTCCTAAGCTTTTCTGTAGATTCCGGCACCATTTGTATTGCACTGGAACGCTGTTAACATTTGAACCCCATTGATAATTAACATTGGATTGC
Source organism: Pterophyllum scalare (assembly GCA_024447675.2). Taxonomy (NCBI): domain Eukaryota; kingdom Metazoa; phylum Chordata; class Actinopteri; order Cichliformes; family Cichlidae; genus Pterophyllum; species Pterophyllum scalare. The sequence goes on along the minus strand of JAMQGT020012298.1, from coordinate 114,726 downwards.
GATCACTGTTTACAGCAAGGGTCAATGTCTACCATTTATGGCTTGGCAGATAAGCATCAAGACTGTTCTCGGCCACACAAACACTGGGAAGCACATCACAATATCACAATATCACAGTGGAAGCTCAACATAACCAAAACAATGATAACAATACTACTAAATTAAAGATTTGAACTCAAACAGTAACAGTTTGCGCTTGCAAGACTTAAAACGGTCCATAATATGAGTGACTGCACTGCAACTTAACTTTATGCTGACTGTCTGCCAAATGCTGTAGTGGTAGTTGGTGTGACATGATTTGACGAGTGATGAGTGGACTCATGCAGCAGAATCACAGTCAAGTCTCACTAAATAAGAAGAATCTGTGTGCCGTACTATTCTATACAACTGCACAATAGCCAGCTGCTATTATTTTGTATTATTTTGTTTGTGCTTCCTTGTTCCTTGTTAGTTGTAAAACAGCTAACTGATCATCTGCAGAGGAACGGTTTATTTGAAGAGTTTCAGTCAGGTTTCAGAATTCATCACAGTACAGAAACAGCATTAGTGAAGGTTACAAACGATCTTCTTACAGCCTCTGACAGTGGACTCGTCTCTGTGCTTGTCCTGTTGGACCTCAGTGCAGCTTTTGATACTGTTGATCATAACATTTTATTACAGAGATTAGAGCATGCCATAGGTATTAAAGGTACTGCACTGCAGTGGTTTGAATCATATTTATCAAATAGACTCCAATTTGTTCATGTAAATGGGGAGTCGTCTTCACACACTAAGGTTAATTATGGAGTCCCACAGGGTTCTGTGCTAGGTCCAATTTTATTTACATTGTACATGCTTCCCTTAGGCAGTATTATTAGAAAGCATTGCATCAATTTCCATTGTTATGCAGATGATACTCAGCTTTATCTATCCATGAAGCCAGATGACACACATCAGTTAGTTAAACTGCAGGAATGTCTTAAAGACATAAAGGCCTGGATGACCTCTAATTTCCTGCTACTAAATTCAGATAAAACTGAAATTCTTGTACTCGGCCCCACAAATCTTAGAAGCACAGTGTCAAACCAGATACTTACTCTGGATGGCATTACTTTGGCCTCCAGTAACACTGTGAGAAATCTTGGAGTCATTTTTGATCAGGATATGGACGGCTTTTTTACATCTGCGCAATATTTATAAAATTAGAAACATCCTTTCTCAGATTGACGCTGAAAAGTTAATCCATGCATTTATTACTTCTAGGCTGGACTACTGTAATTCATTATTATCAGGCTGTCCTAAAAACTCCCTGAAAAGCCTTCAGCTGATCCAAAATGCTGCAGCTAGAGTACTGACAGGGACTAGAAAGAGAGAGCATATTTCTCCCATATTGGCTTCTCTTTATTGGCTCCCTGTTAAATCTAGAATAGAATTTAAAATCCTTCTCCTAACATACAAGGTCTTGAATAATCAGGCCCCATCTTATCTCAAAGACCTCATAGTACCGTATCACCCCAATAGAGCACTTCGTTCTCAGACTGCTGGCTTACTTGTGGTTCCTAGGATACTTAAAAGTAGAATGGGAGGCAGAGCCTTCAGCTTTCAGGCCCCTCATCTGTGGAACCAGCTCCCAGCTTGGATTCGGGAGACAGACACCCTCTCTATTTTCAAAATTAGGCTTAAAACTTTCCTTTATGATCAAGCTTATAGTTAGGGCTGGATCAGACAACCCTGAACCACCCCTTAGTTATGCTGCTATAGGCCTAGGCTGCTGAGGGGGGTCCCATAATGCACTGTTTCTTCTCATTCACCTTTATTTACTTGTTTATACTTCACTCTGTATTTAATCATTATTATTAATCTCTGGCTCTCTTCCACAGCATGTCTTTTGTCCTGTCTCTCTCCACTCAGCCCCAACCGGTCGCAGCAGATGACTGCCCCTCCCTGAGCCTGGTTCTGCTGGAGGTTTCTTCCTGTTAAAAGGGAGTTTTTCCTTCCCACCGTCGCCAAGTGCTTGCTCATAGGGGGTCGTTTTGACTGTTGGGTTTTCTCTGTGTTATTGTAGGGTCTTTACCCACAATACAAAGCGCCTTGAGGCGACTGTTTGTTGTGATTTGGCGCTATATAAATAAAATTGAATTGAATTGAATTCCTAACGATCAGCATTTAAAGTATTCCTGCCTAATTATAAAAGAATAGCATGTTATTGTGAAATGTTGCCTTACCTTTATAGAATCCTGTAACAGTGCAACACCTTCTGTTACTATTCTTTTATGTGTTATTGCATTTCTTCTCCTTTAATGTTTCTGTTTTCTGCCTTTCTTTCCTAGTCTTTCAAACCTATAGCTTTTTCTTCTTTTTTTTATACATAAAATCTCGCTTAAGGGGTTGGTCTGAGAAAATTAAATGAGATTTGATTTTTAACTTTAATTGATTTGCCCTAGCTGAGATGGTCACAGTGAATGGTTGTACTGAATAACTTGTGTATTGAACACAAATTCTCTCTGGCTGTGAAATCAATGGCAGAGGACTTATTGGAGTAAGTGTTTGCATCAGTGCTAAATGGATGATGTTTTTCTTTTCTTTGTGTTATTCAGTTACACTTCTTCTCTTACACAGCTGTGGTTCCCTCTGCCTGATTGTTTTCTGTCTCATAGTTTATTTATTACCTATTACAGTATTTTGTTCTATTTTTTAGACAAAGTCAGAAAAATATGAACACACCTAGTATTTTGCTGCTTCTATATCTGTATCTGAGGCTGGATTACACTATTGCAATGAAAGTGGTATTTTCACCTGCATGGCTTTAAAATCCTGATCCACATCTAGTGGTTAGATAACATCTCTAGAAATGAAACTCTCTATCTCTATCATCTTGACTTTTGACAAGTTAAATTCTTTGACAAGTGCAACCCTCATTCTTTCTTTATCTCCATTTTTCTACCACAGGGCTTAATCCTGGTGAAATGTATGTGCTTGAAATGTGTTCAGGATATGGGAGAAATAGTGAAAGGAAAGGAGGTTTCATCAAATGAAAGTGAAAGCCAAAATGTTCATTATCACAATTGATATGTTTGTTTGTTTGAAAAAGGTGCAAAATGAGCAACAAAAAAAAAAGTGGAGGATGTTGTTCATTATTTTTAAGAAATTGTAACTGTTGAATTGATTTAAGACATTCTGTCCTTCGAGGTGGGCGTAAAAATATAGCCAAGTTGATGACAACTGTGCACCATACAGAAGTATATATCGACAATATTATTGGGCAACACCTCTTAATCTTTGAATTCAGGAGTTTTCAGTCCCAGTGCCGCATGTGTATTAAATCAAGCGCCTAACCATGCAGGAGCTCAGTGAATTTGAATGTGGTACTATAATAGGATGCCACTGCTGCAAGAAGTCATTATGTTAAATTTCTTTCCAGAGAAGATCCACTGCAAAGTGGAGCCATTTATGAACCATAGCAACTCAGCTGCAAAGTGGCCTGCTCTAACATTAACATCAGCACAAAAACTGTGTGCTAGGAGCTTGATGGCATGGGTTTCCATGGCTGAGCAGCTCCTGTAGGTGTCATGTGTAGGTGGTCCAGAGCAAGACCCCAGTTAAATATACACACACACATATATATATATATATATATATATATATATATATATATATATATATATATATATATATATATATATATAGATATTTATACATACATACAGCTATATTTTTGCCATGCAGCAGTTAAGAAATCTGCATAAAGAGTGTTTTCCATGTACATAAATATCCATTGTTGAACAAAACAGCCCCAGCACTGCACCCGAATTACATCACAGCGCTGGAGAGCTCTTCCATCATAATCTCTTTCCACCTGCCTCTGTGGCTTCCCTCACACTGTGTCGCTTTTTGTTTCTTATAATAATTCAGGTTCTGCTTCCATGCTTGCTATTCATAAAGTGCCAGTGATCCAGGAAAAATGCTTCAGAGACAGTTGTTCTGGATGTTGAACAGCAGCACCATGTCTGCTCTGCCAGTCTGGGCTCGGTTTTCTTCTATGCAGCTGACTGGGCCAGATCTGCACTGGACCCAGGTAATTAAGTCTAATGCAAATTTAGAAGCAACTGTTGAACCATAGTCATTCTTCGACTTACATCTGACTTTGTAACTTATCTGAGCAATTGCCCTCCTGTCACCCTCTACCATCCCATTGTAAGAGTAACTACTGTGATATTTTTAATGAAAGCTGTACAAACCAAAAGAAGAGATTTTGCTTTTTGACCTCTTTCAAGTTACTTTCAGCATATCTTGGTCACTGTGTTCTTTCTGTGAATTGTGTATGTGTGACTGCAGTCATTAACTACTCCCTAATTGTTAATGGACCCACCCTGCTTTAGAACTTCCGTACCTGGCTGTGGTCAGTATTGCCGGCATGAACTGGTGGGACCCAAGTGAAAAAGGGTCCAAAAGAAAAAAGCTAATGGATGTGTAAATTAAAATGGTATCGATTAGGTATTTCTTGGAAGTTCCAGTGGACAAAATACTGAATTTATAAGTCATGCAACACCAAATAATAATTCAGCAGTAATGATCATGTTTGCACATGTCAGTAAGGCTAAATTAATATCTACAATGTATTCATTTTTGCTCCTTGTGAGCTTTATTCATTCATATTTCATGCAATGTGGATACTTATCTGTCAACCAAATGTTACAATTTTACGATATTAATCTGACTGCCAATTTTCTTCCCCTTGCAAAATTGGATTACTTCAAAGGATTGCAGATAGTGGTGAAATATTCAGTTTGGTCTTTCCTGATAGGACGTTCTGATTTCATATTTGAGATGAGATTTTGAAATGGCTCTTTCATTACGGTTTGTTATGAAACCCCCCTAATTATAGCAATTTCCATTATCTTGTAATCAGTCTTTGATCATGATGTGTGGCTTCAAATTGTGCTTCATTTTCACAACCTCATGTGGCATACTCCAGAAAAGGTCACTTTAGATGAGAGTAAACTAAAATAATTAGAATCTTTTTTTTTAGCTTTATATTTCATACATTAACCCTTAATGTTCAAAAATATGATAATAATTTACTTGTATGAGTCAGTAGTGAGAGTCAGTCATTTATCAACTGGAAGGTTGGTGGTTTAATCTCAGGCTCCGTTCTCCTATATTGCCAAAATATCTGCCTTCACGTGTATATGAAATTGCGTGACATCCCATTCTTAATATATAGGGTTTAATAGGATGTTGGCCTACCCTTTGCACCTATGACATAGTCAGTTCTTCTGGGAAGTCTTTCCACAAGCTTTAGGAGTGTGTTTATGGGAATTTTTGTGAGGTCATACACTGTTTTTTGGATGAGAAGGCCTGGCTCACAGTCACCGCTCTAAATCATCCCTACGTTGTTCTTTTGGATTGAGGTCAGGACTCTGTGCAGGCCAGTCAAGTTCTTCCACACCAAACTGGTTCATCCATGTCTTTATGGACCTTGCTTTGTGCACTGGTGTGCAGTCATGTTTCCACAAAGCAACCCATTCTTTCACAAATGTTTGTAGAAGTAGTCTGCATGGCTAGCTGCTTGGTTTTATACACCTGTGGCTACAGAAGTGATTGGAACACCTAATTAAATTATTTGGATGGGCCAGTGAATATTTTTGGCAATATAGCGTATGTTTCTAGGAGCCAGCTGAGGTGGTTCAGGATGCCTTCTGGACAGGTGTTTCAGGTTTATTCAACTGTGAGGAGGCCCCAGGGCACACCCAGTTCACACTGTAGAAATTGTGGAGGGACAGATGGATCAAATATTGTGCTGTAAAGGTTCATTAATCAATGTAATATAACAGTTTTGTGACATTTGTTATATGTGGTCAGCTTGTTGTAATTACTCTTTTGCTGTCTAGCCACAACATACAATGCTCAAATGAAATGCAAATAATTTGTATTATGAACAATATAATGCTGAATTTAAAGTCGACCTTTTACAAAATGCCTCAATTTGTAGCTTATTTTTGTTTTCATAAGGAAATTTTACTATTATGAAAACAGTATCTTCATAAGTTAAACAATTAATGGTTACACACTTTTTTCACAGACATGCACTTTTATGTAACCTGTTTATTAGTTAACATAAATATAATTTGTAATGCCCTTTTTTTCTTATGTCAGTGCTTAGTGTCACTTGAAGTAGTATCTAAGGGCCAGTATTACGTGCTGCATTTAGAGGAATGCATTTTGCACAGTTTTCATAATAGCAACATATTAGTTGTATAGTTATAATTACCAGTGAGGGATAAACACAGCAGATCAAAAGTAAATGAAATTTCACTGAAGTTTATGCTTTTTATGAAATGCTTTTCTTAATCAGTGAAAAATATCATTTTAAAATGTCAGATTTTTGCATTTCTCAGTTGTTGAAATGATTCTATACCAATTACTGAATTATTCCTGTATTTTTTTTCATTTTCGGCATTTTTACTCTTTTATCCTGTCCTGAGATTGCCAATTCCCCCTGTTAAAGCTCATTATTTTCTAAAACTGATGCTCTGCTGGATTCACGTGCTGAAGAAGACATGACTGGATGCATGAAAACATTTTTGTTAAAACCCATTTTCATGCTTCCGCTGCAGTCTAGTGAGTTGGTGAATAGTTGGTGCTTAGTTGGTGCTCTGCTGACACACAGGGAGACAAAGACAAAAGTCCTGAGCTTTGCTAGGAGAACAAAGAAGACTGGAGTCTATTGGAAAACTTTGATGTAGGAAAGGTTTGTGTTGAACCTACAGAATCTTTTCTGGATGTTATCCCAACAAGATATCCAGTTGTTTTGCCACTCTCTTACTCACTTTCCTTTCTATCTCTTTTGCCCTTTATCACTCATATTGATTCAAAATGGGAGGAACAGATGTAAGTTGCATGGAAGCTCCTCTCTGGGTAGCAGTTCCCTTTTGCTTCACTCCCTTGATGCCCTCTGTTCTGCTGAGTCATTTACTGTTGTGCCACAGTCGATGCAGCTTAGAAAACCACTGGCAGGGCTGAATTCCTTGCTGGGAAACACAAGCGTCAACTGATTTTCATTTTCTTTGAAAAACTAAAACCCAAATCTAATCTTGTCCCTTGCTATCAGATTAGCAATTAAAATCATAAACAATAGTGTGGCTGCTTTCACTGTTCTCTGCGCCACCCTGCAGCAAACTGGCCTCGCCTTTCCAAAGATTTTTAAATGTCACAGTCAAAGAAGTTGAAAAAGACCATTACCAGTGACATTTTATTGTGTGTGTATGTGTGTGTGTGTGTGCGGTATTAGAGCGTACAAACATGCATACATTAAGATCAAATAGCATTTCCCCCAATGCAAATACTGGAACTCGTTATTTGAGAATAGTGCCTGTTCATCACTTGCTTTTTACTCCAATTTATTTTTAGTGCGGTGCTCTCTTTTGACCCCGGTTTCACCTGTTGTGGTCGGCATTCCATTTCATAAGGTTAGTAAAGATGCCCTTCGGTGCTCTTTTAGAAAAACAAAGACATATAAAATTAACACTATAGCATGTGTTTTATGTCTACTGTTCATTGCCCAGTGCCACAGATTTTTCTCATTTGGAGTCTCTCATTTCCATTCCACAATCTGAGCTCAAAATGCTAAATGGTTTCGAGAACAGCTGCCATTTCCTAGGCTATGCCTTTGAGTCAGTAAAGCTATAATGTCCTTTTCTGACCCCGTCTCCCAATGTCATAAACCTGAAGTTTGATTTGAGAATGTGATACTATCCCACAGGCACTGGGAGGAATTACAGGGCCCTTTAACAAGATGTGACTCTGGACACATTAAAAAACTCTATCAATCTCAGACTTTATGGGTCTCTCCTTCTGGACCTCAGGGCTGACTGACTGATTACCTCTACTCTTCTCCCCTTTTTTTCTTTATGTGTTACCTTCGACCAATTGGAGCCCATTCGTTAACGTCCTGCATAGACTTTCATCGGTGCACAGTATAAAAGCACTAGACACTTAAATTTAAATATAAATTTTGGTTTTTACTCTGAAATAGATTGAACAACAATCTGCAAGTCTGATAAAAAATTAGGCTGCCAGCGTGTACTGTGGCCAGGGCATTAGTTTGAAACCATGTTATTGCATTTCTTTAGTGTGGCTAAAGCAAATCCTAATGCATTCCCAGGCCAGCATGTTCTGGTTCTGCCTTAAAAAGTCTCTTCCCAGTTAAATATGCCCAGTGTTTAATCCATCCCAATCTTCTACTATACCACCTCAATTTGGCTTCTTTTAATGCAAAAAAGCAGTGGTCTTACTCCAACTCATTTCTGGATCTTCCCTCATTTGCAGGGAAGATGCCAAACTGTCCCTGAAGATGAGCCAAGATACCCCTGAAGAAAAATAATTCTGAAGTATCCAAGGTCTCGTTCTTTTGGTCACTACCTCATACTCAAGACTGACTGTAAGGACTGAAACTAGAGTGACAGGTAATTTGAAAGCCTCACCCTCAGGCTTAGCTCACAGTCTGGAAATACACCAAAATGAGTTTGCCACCTGGGCACATGCTTCATCCTACTCTGAGTCAAGAACATGATCACAAGATATTTAACAATATGCAAATCGAAGGGAGATCAGAGCCTCCACCTTCGTTTTTGTTCTTTCAGTTTTACTTCCAATGGATGGCCAACTGGTAGTTGAGAAAAAGATGTTGATTTGGGTTTAAATTTGCCCATTCACAGCATTAATCCTGCACATGAAAAGCGAAGCTTACTCAGTGTATTTGAACGTTATACCAAGGTGGCATCTCACTGTTGCTTGAATCCACTTCACCCATTCTCACAGCACTGGTTCCCAAGAATACCTTGTATCTTTGAGACAGCAGCAACTGACAAAACGGCAGCACTTGACTCTCAGGGTGGGCGATATGGTCTCAAAATTATATCATGATGTATCAAGAAAATTTGCAATAATATTTCTGATGATGTTAAAATAAAACACTGAATGTTTTATTGAATTCTTGCAGGCAGCAACATTTAAAAATGAAGGGCATTTTTCATCCTTTTCTAATGAGCTACTGTCACTGATGACTCACTTCCTAATTTGAAGTGTGAATTTACTGAAACAAGGTGCCAGCATCAGCATTATACTGAAATAGCAGTGACACAGCATGAGTCAAATATAAGCACAAAGGGTACTGCTTTCCCTGAACATTTTAAGTAAAAGTATAACTGCTAAACACATCAGCTCAACAATAACTAAAGTAATGCTTCAGGGGCTGCAGAAGATTGTCACATAATGAAACTGAAAAATATTTTCTACCTGGGACGTTTAACCAGCTGTTTAAAGCGCTGCTTTACCACCATGTAACCACATCGGTAATTTCTATCCACCGTTTCCTCTTCCTGTCATATGGAGCACAGATACTGAGAACTCCAGCGATGCTCAGTTGAGTCATTTGTTTACATTTGGGTTGCACATCACCAGCTGTTAGCATCTCCTCCTTCATGGCCTGGTTGGATTCGATGGTGTTTTTTGCCTCGAGTGGCGAAACACGTTTGTTGTTTGCATCTTTAGTGGGAACAGTTTTCTTCTTCTTTTTTTCTTTCTTTCTTCTTTTCTTCAGTTCTTTACTAGAAATAAATTGAAAAAGCTAGTTTTAGGTACTAAGTCATCATCGGAGGCTAACACGTGATTCCTGCTCTTAGACATGCCCGGGCTCTTCTCCTCGTTGGCACACTTGAGGGAACGTAAATGCATGAGGTTGCTCTAGCAATGATATCAGGATATGACATTTTTAAATCACGTAAAAACGTATACTGGTATTATCACGGGCGATATGATATATATACCCAAAATGTCAAATTCTTCCATTAAATTATAATTTAACAACCATGTGTCTATGTCCAACATAAAAAGTGTCAGTCATGTATGTTTATAGTTATTAGATCACTACAGCAATGGATTTATTGCAACAGTATGCAGCAGCTTTGTCACTCCTCTATATTTAGTGAGCATTGTCATGAACCTCTGCCAATTATACTTAGGATTTACAGTATATCCAGTAATAAGTCAGCTGACCCCAAGGAAAATATGTCAAACCCCAATAATAAAACTGTAAACCGCCAATCACTGAGAAAGAAAGAAAAACAAACAAAAAAACAGCAGCAATACTTGGTCACATCAGCTGTGAATCAAATTATGGATTTAAAGGAGGAGGCCAAGAACTATGGGGAAGGTTATAAATTCTACAAATGAAAATGGATGACATGGAGGTGGATATGAATGGTTAGGTTGTGTGCGAGTGTAAAGCTGTGAATAGGGAAACGGAACGATCCTTGGATGTCATTGAGTCGGCTACAAGTCATCAGTTCCCAACACTGCTATCCATGAATCACTTTAACAAATGACAAGAGTGTATGTGCACGCATGTACATGATTGTGCGTGCCAGTTCAGAGAATACAAAAAAAATGAAAGCTGCATTGAAGATTATAGGCATTGCTTTTATGCCATCCCTCTTTCCTTACAGTTTGCCTCTTTCCATCTGCACCCTCATCTGACTGTCAGTCAAATACAAGATGCCTTGTGTTATGAGAAGAAAAAATTTTAGTGAGTCTCATAGAATATATTATGTATAGGGCTATAATTGGCATCAATTAAACTAAAATTAATTCCCTGCCTGCTTTTATTCTGATTAGTTTAACTTTGAGATTAATTTTACCCTGGAAAAGTAAGGTCCTTGCTAGCAGATAAAAGTGAATTAAAAGAAAAAAGAGGATCCTGCCTGTCTGGGAGATTACCACTTAAGACTTGCTGTAATTTGTAGTGAGTTTGCAATCAATGTTAACTTGCTCCTTTGTCGAAATAATTAGATAGCCCTTTGTAAGTTTGACCTCGAAACATGTCTGAACCCTGTAAAGGTCCCAAGCAGATCTTTTTTTTAAGGTCTGAAGAAATCCATGAGGACTCCTTAATTGCTGAAATTACCAGTGGGAAAAATGACATGGCATTATGGCATTATGCTTTTAATCACTACATTACCACAGTTCTTCTGAAACTTCTGAAAACTTATTGTCCTTTTCACATCACATGCAAATGTTTGCTGCTCATTTGGCCGATGCGTGAGTATGTGAGTCTTTATTTTTAGTTTCATATGGACAAAAACAGAAAGGATAAATCAGTGTAACGATGGAGGCAGACAGATATATGTCAAAATTACAAGAGACAGTAATAAAGACATGGAGACCATATCTCTGATCAAATATTCCATAATTCTAATTGGTGCTATGGCAAATGAGGTGCTGGAAACATTCCTGAGAGGTTTTGCTCCATATAAACATGATCAGCATCACACAGGTGATGCAGATTTTTCCCGTTGCACAATTGGATTGGGCTGTGAATGCCATTTGAGTACAGTGAACTCAGTGTCATGTTCAAGAAACCAATATGAGATGATTTGAGCTTTGTGACATGGGAACACTGTGGCCATAAAGGGATGGACAACAATAGTCAGGTAGGCAGCAGAGGTGTCAGAAGTAGAGACATTCTGTACTTCTACTGAAGTACAGATACCTGTATTAATAAGTAAAAGTTGAAGTACTGATTCAACTTCTTTACTCAAGTAAAAGTGAAAAAGTACAGGCTCTAAAATGTACTCAAAGTAAGAAAATAAAATTCAGCTCTTTGGAGGGCATTTATGCCAGCTATTTATGTGCAAAGCTAACTGAACCTCACACTATATTAATATAATAATACAATATTAGTACATGGGAATGCAAACTATTTCAATCTAAATTCTATTTCTAATTAATGTGCCCAGCTTGAACATTTGTTACGAAGAACGCAAGCAAAGAAAAAGAAAGAGAATTGATTTTTTTCCTTTAACTCTGTTTTCTGTTACCTGCATTGCAGAGGGTTGTAGTGGCTCAGCGTGGGGAAAACAATCACAACTCACAATAATTTCTTAGCCTCGATTTCTTGTTCTTAGCCGACAGGAGTGGCACCCGGTGTGATCTGCGGCTGCAGCCCATCTGACTCAAAGTTCAATGTGTATTCAGAAATACTTTACTGCATACCTTGGTTGTATCCAGTGGTTATTTGAGTTACTGTTGTGTTCCTGTGGCCTTGAATCACTCTAGCCATTCTCCTCTGACTTCTGACATCAATGAGGCTCACTGGATATTTTCTCTTTTTCGGACTGTTCTCTGTAAACCCTAGTGATTGTGGGAAAATCCCAGTAGATCAGCAGTTGCTGAAATACTCAAGCCAGCCCATCTGGCACTAACAACCAAGCCACATTCAGAGTCACATAAATCACCTTTCTTCCCCATTCTGATGTTTGGTTTGAGCTTCAGCAGGTCACCTTGACCATGTCTAAATGCCTAAATGCATTTAGTTGCTCAAATTAGATATTTGCCTTAAAAACGCAGGTGCACAGGTATACCTAATGAAGTGGCCATGGGTGTATATATATCCACTAGTTTTGTATCTCAATTAACACCTTCTACCGCCAGTTTTATTACAACACAATTTTTTGGATACTTTTTATATGGTTCTAACTTTCAGGTACTGTTTGTGCAGAGTTTAAAATCAGGCTTGTGAGCTGAAGGTTGTCAGAATGACTTTGTTAAAACTGCATGAAGAAAGCTTTCCTTTACCTGCAATATGTATTCCACACAGTCTTGACTAAGACACCCAGTGATCCAGACTCCAGACCAGGCAGTCAGTGTTTAACAGCAAAAGAAATACAGTGCATGCTGTGGATGGGTAAAAAGAAATGACGTTCTCTTAAAAAGGCTGGACGCACCACCCATCCCTAGATGATAATTCAGTGTCTAAAATGCTGTAGAAACGTCTGTCTGCTGCTGTTTTAAAGTCAGTGTCCTGAGACAGCATACGGATCAGCGGGCATGTGTTTCCACTCTGAGGAGAGGAGCTCTCCATGGTGCTGGTGCTGCACACACTGCTGCCCCTTGTAAAAACACTCAATGCTCCACAGTCAGTTGAGAGTTACTGCTCCACAGCCCTCTTGCAGTTTAGGCTGGAAGCATTCCCTGGTGTTGACAGCCTTGGTGCTCCCCACTAACATTTGACTCACACACCGGTGCTCCAGTGCCTTGGAAAGCAACTTATTATTTTACCTTACATAGTCCTATAAAACCTGTTTTTGAACTCATCTGAGGGCAGAAATAGCCCAGGCAGAGGCCACGGCTGTGAGTTTGAAAGACTGGTTATGAGATTTGGGAGTTTGTAAAGGCAGCAAGATAGATTTCGATTTAGAGCACAGAAGGGATGGAACTGTTTCCTGCCATAACCATATCATATTACTTAGAATAATCCCCAGCCACAATGTTAAGAATTGATTCAGCGGGCACAGGAGACAGAAGGCATTTACATGTAGTTCCAGCTCCCACAGTTTCTCACAGCAGACATAGCATTCAGAAGTTTTCTTTAATCTAAGACTATTAAAATATTTACTTTGTCGAGTCAGGGAAAGTCTTGTAGTGACATGCCAGTTGTTAATCTTAGCAAGTCAGCTGAGAACACACATCTATATTAAACAGTTTTTGAATAATTTGAGTAAATTTCCTAAGCTTGAGCATTATGTGCCACTTTGGATGCAGGGAACTTGGGAATAACAGAGTAGATGAGATTTTGAATATTGGACAAGTTACACAAAGCCTTCAATGCACAGGGAATGCAAAAAATGTACAAGTCAGCAGGTTAATACCAGCGACTAGGGGTAGTTCTGGCACATTTTTGTTGAAATAAACAAATCATCAGTGGAGGAAAGCACATTATATAACTGTTAGTGGCAAATTGAGAGGTGAAACCCCATCCAGTTGGAAACAAATTAAACTCACTGTGCATATAGTCCAGGGAGTCCAGCAAAATGTCCCAATTTTTCTGCATAGCGCTAACTTAATACAGATCATTAATTTGAACTTACATCAGTGAATTTCAGTTGTCACTTTTACAGTTTTTCTCTGCAGGTTTTTGCTGTCCAATCTGTCACATCTAAACCAACATCAAAGTCGGCGCAATATGGGAATCGCACAAACTCCTTCAACAGATTTAAACCTCTAAGCTTCCTTCAAACATTTGCTTCCAGGGGACAAAAATCCAAAAAGAATAAATCTACATTGTTTTATTTATTTTTTTGCTTTATGCTAAGTATAGCATATATTACATGCTATATTTAGCATGTAATATATGTTATGAACACATTAACATACATGTAGTAGACCTTTGTGAGTAGGAGTAAAGCCACACATAATCAACTGGAAAGGGGTCAGGTTGGTTTGTGTACAAATTCAAGAATGATCTATGATCTTTTCCCCCAATTTATTTCCCCCATTTTCTTTTCTTTCTATATGGAGGAGGCTCAACAGTGTTTGAGATCTGAAGAGGCTGCCAAATAATAACTGGAGTTTTCCTGCTTAATTTGTCTGCATCGCTTTCATTCTCACTTCCTCCCTCTTTAGCTTTTCCTTTTCAGATTTCCTCTTGTTTCCTCTCAAAATGTGCAGACAGAGAAATATTTTTGATCCGTCTCATTTCCTGCCTCTCCTGTTCTCGCTCTATACTATTCTCCATCTCCTACTTCCATAAGGAAACAGGCAATTGAGATCATCTGTTTCTCTCAGGTACTCCCATCTGCACTTTATAGTGTTTTGTGCTTAATGGTTGCAGGGCTATCCTTATGCGCTTTATGAGGTGATTTTTTTTTTTAAAATTACCACTTTGTCTTTCTGTTAATGGTATAATTAAAAAAAAACAATTGAAGGTAAGAATCTTTCTGGTTTTATTGAATTAAAATTCCGTAACCTTTCAGCATATTGTTATTCTAACAGTGTGAGAGGGAGCTAGACTCCTGCGCTTCCTCTGGGCTCTGTTTTTTGTCTTTAGAATATCTAGACCCTGATGGGAGACTTTGGCCAATTATATTTTCAGACCAGATGCGATAAGTAGTAAAGCATGACTAAAGTCCACATAGGAAGTCACGTGGTATTGTCATAATTTAAGATGTAGAAATGAGCGTACAATTTAAGCAGAGGACCTCTGCCTGTGAGAGTGGATTTGAATCCTGTGTGTGGACTTATGCAGGATATATGGCCATATTTGTATAGCTTAGTGTATATACAGAGAGAGGGATGGGGAGAAGTCAGCCTACACAGTGACTGTTGGAGACGCACTTGTGTGAAGTCCTCCAAAAAGCAAATAGAACATAGACCAGTAGCAGTGATGCTGTTTTAGCTGGCTGCTGATTGGTTGAAAAACTTGACTTGAACAGGAAAGAGAAAGACCGCAGAGTTCCATATGAAGGGAAAGTGTGGGGAAAAAAACTTTCAAGATCAAAAAAAAGCTTGCATGAGAAGCAGAAGCAATGGCTTCAGTGGACAGTCTGTATTGCTTTTAACATTCAGCTTCACTCTACCACATCACACATTCAGATTAACTACAGCTGTAAAAATGGCAAAAGTAAATAAATAAATAAAAATAGACAGTTTCAATTGAATTTTGACTGAAGTCCAGTTCATAAGGCAATCTTCTTTTTTATCCCACAGCTACAAAGAGCAGCTATCCCATGGAGCTTTAAACTGGGATATCCTCCTTTTTCTGGAAATGTCTCTCCATATTTGTTTGTTTCTGTGTTTTGCCTCCTAATTTCTCCCTGAAGATCAAACACACCTGTAAGCCAGCTGTAATATTATTATTATTAGTGGGGCATTAGGCTGTATTCAGGAAACACAGTTGGGGTGGTTGCCTGGAGGCTGCTGGCAGTCTCTAGAGGAAACTGGTACCAAAGAAATATAAGAAGAAGGACTACACAAGAACCTTACTTTGGTCAACAGTAGGTTGTCACCTGTAGCTTGCATGGAAGTCACAACTTGTCTCCAAACACTCACTACTCACTGAGCGGGAGTGAAACCGGAAATGAAGTCCATTTGCCTTCAAAGTAAAAGTTGCAACTTTAGAGATAGACAGTTCCAGCGGTATGACACAACTTTTAGTCTCAAACTACGGACAGCCGCAGCAATCTGCCAGTAACCAGCGCAATCACATGGAGATTGCAGCATCCTCTTTGCAAATTATTTTGCCTACAGTAGCAATAGCCAGCAACCACTTGTCTACTTGGGAATACACATTTTTTCCCTAGTAACTGGAGGTTGCTGGGGGTTGCCAGTGGGTCTCAAGCCCTGTGCGAAGCTTTAGTTAATCTTTTAGATGGGGAAACATTTGCTGCTTGACATTTATATCACAGAGGCTGTCATGTATGGGCTGTGTAGCAGGCAGGAAGGAGGACCACAACGCAGGATACGCCAGGCAGAATCCACTAAAATCCACTTTATTTACAGGTGCAAAATACCAGACTTAATACAAAGGGAGAACAGGATACACAGCAGGGGGACATACGAAGACAACAACACAACAACAGGCACAGAAAACACTGGACTTAAATACACAGGAGGACTGATGAGGGAAGAGGAAACAGGTGGGAACACAGGTGACGCAGATTACCTTAACGAGACCGGGGGAAGCAAAATTGAACACAATAGACAGGGACCTTTAACATAGATAACATATTGTCACACATTGTTGCATATTGTTGCCAACACGTTTGTGCATGGCTGTAATGCAAAGTTTTTCCTATCTGAAAAATTCTGATGGTTTCTGAAAGCTGAGGAATTGGGTTTCACAGCCAACATGTAGGTATCATGTTAATTCCATGTTGCTAAAGGGTTAAATAAATCTACTGCAGCAACACTGGGAACACAGAGAGTGGAATATGTCAACAAAGATTAATTAACAATTACAAGGCAACAGGATCACTTGTTGTTCCACATAATTTTGACACTGCTCCGTGGTGACATTACACAGGTACAACATGTCAACGTGGGCCTACAGTAAAGGGAATATAGAAAGCCTTGAACTGCCTGAGCTTGTTTAGTGAAAGGAGCTAATAACAGAGAGGGGCAAGCTGCAGACAGAAATTGAAATTCTGGTATATTTTTTTTTTCTCTTTCTAGACTTTTACCTATACTCCAGTTCTACTATGTTTGTCTTTAAAATGTCAGTAAATATACAGCTCCCCAGAGTTTGAGATGTCTTCAAAAGACATGTTTGCAGAACAAACACCATTACTTTACGTTTACTTTAAGGTAAAGGTAAGCTAATTAAATTGAGGAAATAAAAACAACCTATTTTTATTTCAAGTATAAGTCTAGTTTTCATATCCTTGCCTTTCACCCCCCTCTGTCTCTTTTCTTCTGACAGTATCCCTAAAAACAAGGATTAATGGTATAGCCACTGGTCTACACGGACACAACTTTTGCGTTTCCCTGTTAAGAGCCATCAGCTGTAAACTGTAAACAAAGAGGCCTTAAAATAACTCAAAATGATCTCAGTAGTCACATAAGTAGTATCGAAGTCTAAAAAGAGAGGCAGTGATGTTTGGTTATGGGATGTTTCCTTTGCAGAAAGGCTAAGATCCCGTTTCACAACCACAGCTTCTGGAAGCATTGCCAGCAGGATGCTTTCCTTTTGATTCAACCAAGACTTTTTCTTCACATTGTCACAGGGCACAGGAGGTTTTAACAGCTTCTATTATCCAAGATCACAGTGACAAACGTTAAATCAGTCTTTCACTTTCGTTTGAAATTTAGAGGGTCAACGTTTTAAAAAATGTGGCACCTCCACACAAAATGATGTGAGGCATGGAAATAAAATTCACCACAGTAACTCAATAACCTTGTTAGTGTGGCCTTGATGAAATAATGGGTTTTTTTCTTTTTTCTTTTTTTTTGGTGTAAAGTATGGTTAGAGTTTTGGCTGCTGAAGAAAAACTTTAAAAGGTTACTTACAAAGAGCAATATTTTCTGGTTTTAGGTTTTAATCAAAATGTAATTGGTAAATGTTTAAAAGAAACAGAATAGGCTTGTAAATAAAGTCTCAATCTCCAACTAAACCAGTGATTTTAGATCAAACTAAACTAAAAACTTATTTCCCTTTTTCTTTCTTTAATTAGTGCAGACTCAACTGTGAAACTGCTCCTAAAAAATCCAGCCAACGTTTAAAGAAAAAATAAATTCAGAATGGCACAACATAGCTACTTCAGTCTTTTTCTACACTTAGACACACACGCACAAACTGGGTCTGTATGCTGAGGTGGAGATAACTTCCCCGCTGCCTTTAGTCACAATGAAAAAGCTACAACTAATTCCCATTCTTTGGAAACATTTCTCAACCAATTATTTCAAAGAAAAGGAAAGTCGTGATTAACTGAACAGAAACCCGGATTTTAGTGTGCCATTAGCCAAAATAAGGATGTTTTCTTGGTATGGTAGCGGGACATTTGAAATTGACAATATTAGCCATAATTTATGAAGAAGGGGTTACTCATCATGTCCTCTCACACGAGCCAACTCATTTTTTGAAAAGGGATTCTCAAAAACTGCAGGCTGCTTTGTACAATAGAAATATAAACATGTTTTTGAATGGAAACAACCACAGAGCTTAATCAGACACAGTGGTAATGGTGCAGAAAAGTTCACTACAGCCTGGGAATTAAACTGCATGCTGCAAGTCTTTTCTTTATTATTCAAATAATCACTCACTGACTGATGTATTCATCCCAGTTTTTCAGTTGAGAGTGAAACTGCAGGAAAGGTTGCTAGACACAGTTAGCTAACTGCTTATCTGTGGAGAAATACTGATTTGGACACATAAGTAAACTTACAACACAGTAACATATATAAATGTTTTAAGTTATTCTTTTCTTGGTGCGTTCTGCTTCTTGAAACAGAACAGTGGTATCCTCATTTCTAATCCCATCCACACCTCAGGTCTTTCAGCTGGAGAAACATTGGTCTATACGCTCAACACCAAATCTTTTTATACATCAGAAAAAAAGACACCCGGAACCATGCTGGCATGAGTGAATGGCACACTTTCACAAGATTTCTCCTTTAACAAGGGGTGCATCTATTCATCATGAACATAATCCTTTTTCACAGTAGAGGTACACTTGTGCAGATTAAGGATGCAATATATAGCATACATTACTTTACAAGGTTTTGCTGCTGTTTCACGACTAATTCAGATTCTAAGCAGTACTTCTTTTGATCTTTAGCCCAGCTGTCCCCCCACATTCCTGTATTAAATGGACATTGCTGCTACTGGTGTTTTAAATCTACTACACCAGGGTGGCTGTAGCTCAGGCCGTGCTTTGTCTATCAGTTGGAAGATCAGTGGATCAATCCCTGACTCCTCAGTTGCCCCTATGTGCGGATGTTAGAAAGTTTGTAGGCATAGATAAAAGTGCTGCATGAGTATGTGTGTGTTTGGGGGAATGTGATTTGTAGTAAGAAAGTGCTTTGAGTAGAAGGACCCTATATAAATAGCAGTCCATAGAACTTAAACCATCAACCTGCATGATGATCTCTTGGAGAAACTACACAATCTCAGCTTACTTCAGGGAACAAGATAAAATCTATAGCTCTTGAACATGTAGGTTCTCAGTCTTCCAGGTTATGGTATAGCTCTTCCATGGGCTCCATCATTTTGTTAACAATTTTATTTACTTGTACAGTAAAATACACCGCAGCAGCACAATTTCTTGTGGGTCAACGTCTCATGTTTAAGCTCAAATTGGACTTGGAGAGCAGACTCAGGAGACCAACAGCAATTTTACAGATTTTATTGTAAAATAAGAGTGAGATAACTAAGTGAAGGTCAGTGGGTCAGGAGGAAGGTTTCTCTATGGGAATGCAACCAGAAACTGCCAGAGACAGGGGGAGATGTCAGAAGTGGCCAAGGTGGGTATGAAAATATCTTGCACTAGATTCTGAGGCCTTACTTTTTGGTTTACTGGGCTTGAGCTTAGGAGGGGTAACCGGCAAGCAGGTGGAGTTCCAGAGAGGCTTAGTGCAACAGTGGCGAGTGGGCAGGGAGATGAGTTACTGGCAAGTGTTTTCCCTTTGCAGTAACAATGACTTACTGGATGGCTCGGGTAAGAGTGGCTGGCAGTATCTGTGAAACTCCTCATGAGAACAGGGATCCAAGAGAACAGGTTTGTCAAAGTGGCTTTGGGCGGGCAACTGAGAAAGAGATGGAAAAACAGTGTTATAGTGTCTGTTGTGTTCATTTTTCCACTTCTATATACATTCCATCATGTCCATTCTAATAGTTTTGGCCATCTCCCTCCAGGAATTTGTTGACATCTGAGAGTCCTTGAGGCGATGATTGATATTCTGTCACTGATAAACTCAAAAACTTTAAACATGAAGTAGCTGAAAATGCACATGATGAATCAACAGTACATAAGTATAAAGTCCCTGTGAGGAGGAAGAAGAAGAGGTGGTGATTATAATGCTCAAAAGAGCTATTTGTGATCTTTAAACCAAAAATAACTTACGGCTGGCACATTTCAATAGTTTGCAGCTAATCCATTCTAATAGAATTCTACTGGGGCACAGAGGGTTAAAGGGGATGCCATGCTGCCTCTTTTTTTCTTTAGGTCAGGCAGCTAAATGTGTCAGGCAGCATTTGCTTTCATAATGAAGAAATGGTTTTATTGATCCCATCTGTAAGCACACATATTGCTCTAAAATGCTTGCATATTTTATTTATTCACTCCAGCTATCTAATCTGTCTATATCACTACAAAATTAATAAACATGATTTGTGTTTAGTGCTCACACTGAATCTTAAAACCTTTAGTTTTGTTTAAGAATACCAATTTCTATGTCATGTGTCGCCGTGTGGCAGGAAGATTGTGGACTCAAATGCAAGACTCGGAGGAGAACAGAATAAACTTGAGGTCTTCTTTATTGCTGGAACTCAGAGGGAAAAAAAATACTATACCAGGCTAGGCTAGAACCAGAAATGCAAAAACACAGATATAAAGGAAACCTCAGAACTAGAGAGAACACAGTATGAGGGAGGATATGACAAGGAACTGAGGACAGAGGACACAACTGGGGGAAAAGAAGACACAGGTGAACAGAATCTAACTAACAAGACAAGGGGAAGCAAAACCGAACACAATGCACTCAAAACACAAGACTACCAAAATAAAACAGGAATCAACAAAACACTGAGACAATGACTAACATAAGAACTTGACACAAAAGGGAAAACATAGAAAAACAATTAGACAAAACCAAATAACCCTAAGCAGAATGCTACTTGAGAATAGACATTAACTGAAACTTGAGGACTAAATTATAACCAAGAAGCTAGAAAGTCCCGCACATAACCCAAAACAGAATTACAAGAACACAGGCAATCATATATTTGTCATGATGCTGTGTTGTTGTTGCTGTGGTTGGCTCGCTCTCTTTCTTAATTTTCCAGGAGCCAGGCATTTTTGGAGTTTCTCTGCCTCTCTGAGGTGGGACCAGAGGTCGGAGATGGGCAACCTTGAACACCTTCTTGTCATGTGGCAATCAACCCTGTATTTAAAGCCCAGTCTAATCCCCCAGTCTTCACCCGAGTGTCAGCACCAGTGCAGTCATCTCATGACCAAGAGAAGTTTTGTGCATTCGCTCTTGTCTCTGCCTTTGCTTAGTGCACGTTGTCCACTTTGTAGCTTCAACTGTAGGGTCTGACAATATTAGAAAAACTCTTAAGGACAAAGAATAACAAACTCTAAAACACACAGGACCATGAAACTCTCACTTTCTCAACTTAACACATTCTAAACCTAACAATGTGTGGCACAGGTTTGATTTTACTTCCTATTTTTTGGTCTTGTGATGGACCCACTTGCTCTATTTGAAGAATGCTCTCATTGAAATCATGCTAAAATTTCCTGCAAAGAAAACTGCGTGCACCAGTAGCTCAGAAATATGGAGAGTTTTACACCTATAGATTGAATGCACAGGAATAAAAGTAAGCAACCTACACATTCATACAAACACGCATAACATCAAACCCAAACCACAGAAACTAAAGCTGTCCTCCTCTCTCAACACACGAGGAAATGTTTTTTCTTCTCTGAGGCGGCCTAAGTGGAGTAGTCCACTGAAGCCAACCCTTAGTAATTAACTGTCACAATGCTTCAAAACTAACAAATGGACTTTCTGTCAAGGAGGGCCCATTAATTTACTGGTCTCCACTCGTCGATCCACAGCCTATTATCTCCATTACGGCAGGCTTTCATGTCTGGGCATCCTTTCCTGCTAACCCTTGATTTCTCTGTCTTACTTTGCAGAGATTCCAGGGAAAAGCCTAGTGGACAGTATGTCTTTTCAACAAGAATGGCACATGTGAGCAGACACACATTTTACCTCCAACATATGAAGGTCCATGTTCTATGTGAGATTACAGATATTGTATGCTTCCGGACAGAAGGACACACTCATTCAATTTCCCATATTTGCATAAATAAGTCATAGGAGCATGACTCATCATAATGTAATAATCAGTGATGCTTGGTAGAAATATGCATGAACCAATACACTTTAACATGCGCAAATCATCAAATTCTCACATGCACATTCCTTTACATACTCTGCAGAGTTCTGTTTCCCTTCCAGTCAAACATATTTAAAAACTCATACTGCACTTCCACATTGGCATGACAACCTGAGGGGAGAAATCTTCCATATGTGACACTAATAAGTGCTGCTCGGAAGGAAAGGAGAGCCATTTCTCTATGAGGCATAAATAACTAAATAACAGGCAGACTATGGGATCTGTGTGATTTGTGATACAGCTCACATTTATTGCTCTTCAAAGGTAAGGTATTACTAGGGTTCTGCAGCAAGCTGGAGAGACTGTGAGACTGCACTTTAGTGGCAGTGAGATCTAGTAGGTCTTTCCTACTGAGACCAATGCATTTTTAAAGCTGTTCAATGCATTATCAGTGGCATGGTGTGCCCTCCGAGCCTGGAAGCATTTTTAGCTCATCTGAAGTAATTTCAGCTGCCAATTGCAGTTTTAAAAAGCAATACCGAATTCAAAATCCATTTTAAAGGGTTCGCCCACATCTTACAGTATTTTCTCACTTACCCACTGGTGGCATATACCTAAGTAAAAGTGGCCATAGTACACTGTAAAATACTTTCTCACACTTTTTTAATAGCCATCCATAATAAATGGTAAATGTATAGCTATTAATGGTTTGTAACATGCATAACAAGAAGAACTTGTAATCATAACCAAATACCCATAGTAGTTATTTTCCATGAATGAACTTGGGACATGTTTGCCACATCCACTAAAAAGAGCTTAGTTTATGTTGCTCCTTGCTTTACAAAAATCAGAACAAATACCTTCTTGTTGGCAGACACCTCAGACCTTTGTGTGGTTTATCACTTCAAAATAACCTGCAAATTAAGGCAGTGCGACGTGAGCCAAGACTGAGTGCCCCAGGCAGTATGATGGAACAAGACTGAATCACCTATGCACTGCATTAAGAAAACATTCGGCTCACTGATGTTAGGTTGCTTTTCCAGGCCGATCCTACCTCACAGAATAACTTGGAATGTCTCTTCCATAAATCCAACAAGCTGCTGTGTATTTAGTTTGTTAGTGAAAACAAATATTTTCAGTGGCTCCTCTTGTGGTTTTGCTCCATACAGATTGGCTTTATTTGCTTTGATTGTGGTAAGCTTGTAGTAACTGTCCAAGATTTCTGCACATATCCCAGTGAAATAGAGGTGAATGGATTTCTGCTGGAGATGCTCATAAGATTTTGAAAAATCAAATTTAACAGCTAGATATAATTTTCCACATCAAAGATAACCTACAGACCCCACAGTGACCAGTTACTGTAAGGAGAAATGCATTTTCTGAAAATGTTTAGTGTGGTGTTTCTCTTTAACAGTAGCTTACTTAAGGCTTTCATAAAAGGTGTGTGTGTGTGTGTGTGTGTGTGTGTGTTTAAAATATGTTATTTGCAGCTGCAGAGTTACACAAGTGCTTGTGGGTAGGCGGATAAGAGCATTTTAGGCATTATACTGGCTAGGCATAAGCATTGTTGCACAATGTTGTGTGCAGCTCCACATTCATTATGCATCTGAGTATGCGTGAGTGTGTGTCCCTTGGTCAAAGTGTGTCTGGGTCTGAATTGTGATGCAGATCACTCTAACGGCTTTTTTAGAGAACTACCCCTCAGGCCAGGAGGCTACAGTGAAATCTGCTTACTGTGTCTGGGTTCAGTTTGCCTGCTCGCACACAAGCAGATAAACACACATGCATGCAGGTGCTACTAAGCATTGTAGGTGTTCAACACTTTTCAAGGGATAAACAGACACAGTCGGGTCCATAAGTATTTCAACAATGGCACAATTTCTTTTAATTTTCCCTTTGTGGGCCACTACAGTGGATTTTCAAATCAAACATTCAAGATGTGATTGAAGTGCAGACGTTCAGCTTGAATTCAACGGGTTTGACAAAAGTATTGCATGAACTGTTCATGGCAGGAAACACGAAAAGGTCTGTTAAAGTGAATGATCACGGAATTATTTCCTTGGTTAAGAAAAAAAAAACTGTTCACAACAGCTAACCAACTCAAGAAGAAGAAGGCCAGATTAGACGTTGCCCAAAAACATTTAAGTTTGGGGAAAAAATAATAATGAAAAAAAAAAGAACTTGAACCAGAACGATATGAAGAAAAAATATTGGAGAAGGGAAAAACAGCTGCGAGTGGAACCAGGTCAGCTTCTGAAAATTGGAGATTATGAATAAAAATGGCTTTAAAGTTAAAAATTCACTGTGTTGGTGTACAGACACAAGACTACAAAAAAACAAACAAAAAAAACCAAAAACAAAACAATACGTGTCATTGTACAAAAACTATGGGCCCAACTTTCTATTTAATATAATGTGACATAACTGTTATATGTACAATTATTTCTTAGCATTTGACAGTTGCATAGAGAAAATAAAACTAAAAATAAACATGCATTTGAAGCTGATACAAAATATTTCAAATTAGTTTTGGAACACGATGTGTTTTTCTTTTAAATTGCAGTTTTCAGCCATCTGGATTTCTGGTTTACCATGGGCAATCTTCGTCCATTAAGTCAACCTCAATAATCATCAGTGTTAAATATTTCTATAAGAGACACTGTGTCATAAGAACAAGTCTATTCAGTGCTTCTTCTCCCTTGACACTGAGAAACAGTGTCTGACTCTCAGTGTCAAGGAGTTAAGATAGAGATAGAAAACAAGCAAAATTCTGGTGTTATTTATTTTTTAGCAGGGATTATAACAAAAGCAATATTTCCTTCTGCAGTGCTGTCAGGTTTGGATCTGTTGGATGACTGGGTATTAGGGATGTGACAAGGATAGAAGGTAATCCTTTCTGAATATGAACGCTTCTACCAACTGTATCTCTCCTTAGAGAGATTCTTTAAAGTGGGTCCTGCCCTTTGCAGAGTAATCATACACCTCTCTTCTTCCACCCGTTCTCTGTTTTGTCTTACTTCCTTATACTCCTTTCACATTTTTATCTCTCTTTGTCTCTCTGTGTCTGGGTTCATCAGAGGATAGAAGGACAAAAGAAGTTGCAGTGTGAGTTAGTGAGGTAGAGCAGTGAACAGAAAAAAAAGGAAGCGGAAAATAAGTTGGTGGAGACAGAGACAGATGGAGGAGAAGAACAATTTTGTGGGGGTAAGGAAGCATAAGAAAAAAGATCATGCTAATTAGCTTTCACCTTTAGCCCCCACGGCAGTTTTTAGCCTTTCATTTGAAGGAGGAAGTATGTGAAACTGTGAGCTTAATGTGTTAATGTGCCCAAATGCACTCCTCTTGCTATGTCTATTTGACTATCATTATACTATGTATATGTGAATTTCTACCCAAAATGGTGCCTTTACTACCCAACAACTGGGCACATATATGGGGTCTTAACTGAGTGATGTCACAGTTCAGAACGGCAGCTTTCCTTTTGTCTGGATTATCTTATTATAGCTGTCATGACAGCTACAGTAAGTGTGTCGTGAGGGAGTCTGGCAATAAAAAAAGAATGTGCCTATGTAGTTTTCATTTATTCACATTATATAAAATATAATTAAAAGGCAAAAAAGCTGAACAGAATGAAAACATATGAGGAAGTCTACTCCTGAGAAAACACAGGCATCTAATTACATCATAAGTTAGAGATTCAAAAGTTATCGAGACATGATGAGAAAATCGGCAATTAGATTAAGTTCTTTCCCCCAGCACATTCAACTAAGCAGTAGCATCACCTAAACCAAATTGGACTTTTCGGTAGTGAAAACACACCTGATGCAGACTGTTGTGCAATTCATGTGAGAAGGCCTATATGGATTTTCACTTTTCAAACTTGCATGCAGTTTTTACCATACAGACTAGAGGGATTTGAACTTTAAATCAGAAATCCTGAATTGTGGTAGACTGTTTAAAATAAACTCTAACTCCAATGTTTCTGTGAGAAACACAAAGTAGACATGAATATACAGTGTCAGGGAAACATAAATGTATTTGTCCCATTCCTGATTTTAGTTTTTTGTATATTTGTCACACTTACATGTTTCAGATCGTCAAACAAATTCAAATATTAGACAAAGTTAACCCAAGTAAATACAAAATGCAGATTTTAAATGATGTGTTCATTTATCAAAGCAAAAAAGCTCTCCAAATCTACCTGCCCTATGTGAAAATTGAGTCACCTTGTTAAATCATGATTAACCACATTTTTGGAAAGCTGCATTCAATTTCCCTGACCACAGCCAGGCCTGATTACTGCCAGAGTTGTTGAATCAAAAAACCCCTTAAACAGAACTTGTCTGACAAAGTGAAGAAGATAGATCTGTAGAAATAAATAGATAGGTAGAAATTACTCCCAGAGTGCATCAACGAGTCATCCGGGAGACCAAAAAATAACCAAGAACAACATGTAAAGAACTGCATTTGCCTAAAAACATCTTGATGATCCCCAAGACCAAGAAAGTTGAACATTTTGGAAGGTCTGAGTCCCGTTACATCTGTCATAAACCTAACACAGCATTTCATAAAAATTGCCGTAATTGATGGAACCATGAATTCTGCTCTCTACCAGAAAATCCTGGGGAAGAATGTCCGGTCATCAGATTGTGCCCTGAAGCTCAGGTACACTTGGGTTAAGCAGCAATACAATGATCCGAAACACACCAGCAAGTCCATCTCTGAATAGCCTGAAAAACAGAATGAAGGCAGACAAAGTCTGGACTTATATTTGATTGAGATGCTTTGGCATGACCTTAAACAGTCCATTCATGCTCGAAAACCCTCCAATGTGGCTGAATTAAAATAATTCTGCAAATAAGAGTGGGCCAAAACTTCTCCACAGTGACGTGAAACACTCATTGCCAGTTAACGCACAGACTTGATTGCAGTTCTTGTTGCCAAGGGTGGCAAAACCACTTATTAGGTTTCGAGGGCAATTATTTTTTCACACAGTGCCAGGAAAGCTTGGATAGTTTTTTTCCTTAATAAATGAAATCATCATTTAATTGCGTTTTGTGTGTACTTGAGTTATCTTTGTGTTATCTTTGTGTAATATAAAAATGTTTTTGATGGTCTGAAACATGTAAGTGTGACAAATATGCAAAAAACAATGAAATCAAGAAAGGGCAAATACTTTCTCGCAGCACATCTACTGCTTCTTCTTTTACACTCATGGTTTTTTATTTGTTATACTTATTTATCTTAGTAATAAAAAACAGTCATTTTCACACTTGAGGAGCAACCTGCTGTAGCAATATAGTGGGAGACTTCAGTGAGATCATGATTTCTAGGATCAACTGTTACTGCCTCTTTTTCCTACTTTTGCTTCTCTCTCCTCTCGCTCCCTTATTTTCAGGATGATTCTCCTGAAGGATTCCTGCTGAAGAATCATTTGTGGTCCTTTCTGTTCCTACCCTCACCTCTCCCTGTGCCTTTTGTTCTATAGAATATATTTCTCTACCTCCCTACCGCAGCTCAAACCCCCACGTTCAACAGTTACCACCCAAAAACTGCTCCTCTTTGGTTTCTCTTCTCTGCTCTTTCATCTTATCATCTTCCTCCTGTGCTATATGATCAGACTCTCCCTCTGTCTGCCAGGCTGACAGCCAGAATACCAATAGACCGAAAGACCGGAACTCTCCATTATCCAAACATTGGCTTCTTCTCTGCAACAAACACCGAATGCACACTTGTAGACATATTTACTCTCATATGAATTCATTCCAGAAGACAAACATATATGCGCATTTAAATGGTTGCACAACATAACATAGTCATAAAGACACTATAGCGAGGACCAACTTATTAACCAATACAACCACTCACACACACAGATTCTCACACCCATTGTAGCAAAGATGCAGGCACTAAAACACACGGATACTTGTGACTGACTATGTGTAATATATTTAAAGAGGCTGAAATTGAGAAAAAAAAGGAAGAGTGCGGAGGGGCTTGGCGAATTCCCTGGCCAAAGAAAAATGGGACACAAGACAAAAGTGACAAGTGAGCAGGAAGATAGTGGGCCTTTTGGGAACTGTTAACTGCATGTTGCCCACAGCTGGAACTTTTGGTGGCAATGCAAGTCCGAGAGTCGAGCAGAAAAAGTCAGCGGACTGTCGTGCCATCAGCAACCACTGCTAAAGTGTATGAAGGTCCGAAAGTAACACACACATTCCTATAAGGCTTCTACAGTCATCAAATGCACAAGTCCAAACTGCTGCACCAAAATGTTTTTAAATTATTACATTTAGGATAAAACACAAACAGCATAAAATTCTGTGAATGAGGAGTGAGGAGTGAAAATGAGCACCACATCAAAGCAGGCACATACACACCCATAGCTGCTAGCCATTCAGATCCACTTGCACTTTAAAAAAAAAAAAAGAGTTCCACTTCCCCCTCTGGTGTTTTTAAGTCCTGAGCTCCTCTTTCACTCCCATCGCTCTCCCTCTTCTTAATTTTACAGTAATTTCTCCCTCTGTATAGGCGTGCCCATGTGAATCTAGCTTGTAAACCACAAGAGCTTTTATTGGTCAACTGCTTGTCTTTCCTTCCCTTCACAGTAAATATCTAGCAAACCCATTTACACCATGAATGCCACTGATTTTTAATTTTTTTTTTTGCCACACTGATGACAAGCATCAGTGTGATTAGTTCACAAGAAAGGCTGATACAAAGTCATAATTATGGCAGAAAAGAGAAGCTGAAAGTTGGAGGGGAACAACAATAAGCATATTGGGCAAAAGAAATGAAGAGTTCACATTCATTCATCAAACTCTTCCATTTGCAGTCTGTTACAACTTCCAGGCATATGATTATGCATGTATTTGTACATGCACAGAGAAATAAAAGCATGATAAAAACCACTATGAGTTCTTTCCACCAGTCACTATAAAATGTATTTTACCAGCACAATCATCAGAGCTTCATCATCAAAACACCAAGCAGCCCCTTTTGACAGCATGATGGCTAACAATTTCTTCTTGACGACTTGATGTACTATGAATAGTATACATAATGTATCTCCACAATCTATCTGCCATTGTTTCACTGAGATATGAAAGGTATGTGGGTGGCAGCGTATCATGTAGAAGATGTAGACTAACACCTTACGTGCAGGTGATTTGCTTACATGTGGGAGTATATGGTGATCATATATCTGACAGACGGAACAAGCATGGTTAATGTTTGGCTAGTCTATGTGGGTGGATGTAAATCAAGGAGGTGTACCATCCTGCACATTCTGGGAAAATAAAATGTTATGAAAAGACTAATTCTCAACAGCCCTGAATCTAATTTGTTCTTCAGTTCAGTTTTAACCCTTAATTAGTCTTTCAAGACCACTGTAGGGCCAAAAGGATATTGAAAGGGCAGCATGGTCCTGAACTTCTTTATTTATACATTTGGCCTATTAGCAAATTAATATTGGGGTGTTGTGTTATTGTGAAGTTGTTTAAGACAAATAATCAAAACTTTATGTACAATTATAGCCGAACCAAACTGATATTATGACTTCAATATTTTGTTACTGTATATATGAAAATATTTTGAATGTGCAATGAAATAAAACAGGCTGCACATTTGCTTTCTGCAAACAGTGTTATTCCACAATTTCACAATAAACAAATTGCTCAGGTTCATTAAGTTTCCCTTAATTGCAAAGAAAAGGTCATTAGTCACTGAATAAAATGTTTTACTTTCAAAAATGTAACTTGAGTCAGTTCATTGGTTTTTGACAAAGTTGAATCTCATTTGAAGCAAAACCCGCCAAGTCCTACAGAAACCATCCAGTCATAGGAAACAGCAGCAACTTCACTAAAGATTCAGATACATATAAGAATATATTACAAATGATGAAATAATAAATGACATCATCATGTAAAAACTGGTTACTAGTTACTCAGGTTATCTTTGTCTAATATTAAAATTTGATTGACGATCTGAAACACTGAAGTGTGACAAAAATGGAAAAACAAACAAACTAATAAATCAGGAATGAGGGAAATACTTTTTCATGACACTGTACAAAAACACACAATGACGACACACTATTCCTAAACAATCACAATAAAGAGGAGGCATTCCACAATAGCTAGAGATAAATATAAAGTAATATGAAAATATGCCAAAAATAAATAACCATGAACAGAATGTACTGTTGCCACATAAAGTAATTCAAGATATAATGCAGAGAATGAAGCTGGCACAGAGCATTAATGTAAATGACTGAGTAAACTGATGCCACTTGATCTGTTTGAATGTCACATGATGCTATTGGCATCTTCTGATAGGTGGTGCTGTGGACAAAGGGAAGTGGCTCTTAGAGGTTTCTGCCAACATCCATATATTGGAACAAGTTCAGTGTGGGATTTAGCGGGGTACCGTCCAAAAGCATTCGATTATCATTTACTACACACTGACAGATTTCTCTGTCTTTATTGTTATTTTTCACAGAGGTCATGTTTGGAAACTTTTGCCCTCATTTGTATATAGCATATACAGCATATCCTATGAATGCTTGAGCAGCAGTGTTACATTCTGATACTTAGGAACTTAAGCTGAGGTACTCAAGCCCAGTTGCTTTGCAGTCAGCTGTCATCAAATGACTTGTCAGCGATCACTGAGGCTGAATGGGGTGTCATATATACATATATATATATATATATATATATATATATATATATATATATATATATATATATATATATATATATATATATATATATATATATATATATATATATATATATTACACAGGTTCAGGGTAAAATCATGCCTATAGTGGATGTACTGTCACCTCTGCTTCAAAGGTTAACTGAAAAAAAGTAGCTGATCTACCTCAATACTGTCCTTTTATCCCTCTCAGTGGCTGCAGGGCTCTGTTAGCATTCTGTTGAGTTGCATCCATTAAATGTCACCTAGCAGGAGATGGAAAGAAAGGGAGGAGGATTAACTGATTATTTTTATGTTACTCACTTTCTTTGAATGTCTGCAGATTCAATAGTTGCCTCTGATCCATGGTGAGAGTTTTGAATCACTCAAGAAATAAACACAGTGTGCAAACACATGTGAATGGACAAAGTTGCTTGTTTTACCCATGTTATTCTAAATGTTATGTTTTGAATAAATTTCCTGCTTCATTGGTATTCTGCACCAGTCTATTTGTAGTTACTCCTGTTTTAATGGATTGTTTATAAAGTTAAAGTTAACATGAGAGTTTATGTGTCCAGACAGATGGTGCAGAGCTAATGGAGAGAAACTGACCTTTTAGCTAATGGAATTACAAACTGCCCTCTGATCTGTCTGCTGCTGCTGTGTGTAAGGGTGTGCATGTGTCAGATGGGGTGTGCGGTTGTTGGGTGCAGAAACTGACTATGTTGAGCTTACAGCGTGGGTACTCCTGTCTTTCGTTTGTGTGTGCAAGCATAATTACTGTATTTTTTGGCTCCATACATGGAGGTGAAGAGGTGGTGATGCCTGCTAACTATTAAAGAATGTGACTGCTGAAAAGTCAAGAGGGGACTAATATTGAATGTTTTTGTGGCTGGTTTGAATGAACCATACTTACAACTCAGCAAGTCAAAAAAAATTCAAATAAAAAAAATAAACAAATAAATGTAAATATCTCTGTGCTGTTTGCATTCCTCGTCTCTCAACCAAAATGTGTTTACTCCCAAAAGAAAATAAACATTTTGCAAATATATTTAATGGTGAGAAAATCCAGAATCCCAAATATACTATGTCTCCGGGGAAGTAATTCACTCAAAAATCAATCACCACAAACCTCTGTTATCTTAAATTGAACCGGGAATGCATACGAGTAGTGATAATAGAATTTGTGTCTACAATGCATTTGCTAGGTCGCATTTGGAGCCTACATTGCTATACCAATGTATGATAATAGCTCCAAGGCATGCCTGAATTGAAAAATATGGGACCATAGCAGTCGCCATTATAGAAGCCCCATCATGCATTTGTCTTGCTATAGAATTTTTAGTGTTTTTGTTGCACTCAGCCCTTGGTCCTTGGTTCTTTTTTTCTCCCACCACTCCATTGTCTGTATTGCAGCAACGACCAGTTAGGGATCTATTATGTATTACTAGTGCAACCATAAGGATCAGTGCATATCCACATACACTTCCCATAGTAGGTGCACTCTGCTCTGTATGTGCAAAAAGGATGTGGATTATGAAGTAGATCCTTTGGTGATTAAGCGGACTGTATCTTTTCAGTCACATTGCCGGGCTTTTACATTCACTGCAGCACATTTCTGGAAAAATAAATAAATAAAAAATAACAGGAATTTTTGAACAATAATGTACCATTACTGAATGCAGTGTATTCATACTGTCAAAGCTATTCCCTCTGGGAAGAAAAGAACATCAAACTACTTGAAATTATTATGGAGTTATGCAATTTTTGATTTTGCAATCAATCAAATCATTTTACAAGTGTTTTGAATGTTACTTCAGTTATTTCACCTTCATTCATATAATTTTGTGAATGTGTCGTGTGGTTTTTTCCATCACATTTGAAACACTTAAATAACACTGTAACACCAACCAAACAACTGACAATACTATATTGTAATGTTTACCACTTACAGCATAGTCCCTTTTTTTTTTTTTACATGAATTACAGCAGGTACACTGTTAAATAGCATTGTTAAGCACTGTTAAGCATTATTAACCTGTTACTATCCCAAGTACATTAATTTAAGTATTTTAGACCTCAGTCACATAAGCCTTGAGACTAATTGGTGGCACCTTGGCAAGCCATTGCTGAGGAAAATGTGTAAATCAATCACTAATAGGGTTCTGTACCAAAAACCTAGCTGGCAGAGTTGGCTGTAGCTTGAACCAACTGCTCGCTGATTTGTAGTGAAACTTGAAAAAGTGCAACACAAACTGGAAACAGAGACGTTTTGCCTTCACACACAAAGTTTGTGCCGCACTTCTGCAACCAAGATATTTCAAAAGACACATCTTTGTAGGTTAACATTCCCCATTTCCAGTTTGTGTTAGACCAATTTCACTTAGTGAGTGCAAGCAGCAACTTGCTAGCCAGTCACAAAATGCACCTTTTTCCCTATCAGCCTGTGGTTGCCAGGGGCTCACTTACCAGTCTAGGACTGGGGCTTTAGCAATCTATTTCACAGACAGCAAGACCAATTTCACCTAGCAACTGTCAGCAACCTCCAGCAACCACTCACCAACCAATCAAGGAATATACATTTTTTTCTAGCAACCAGTGGTTGCCAGAGAGTGGCTGATTTGTCTCTAGGGCTGTGTGACTGTGACCTTAGTTAAGTCAGATATCTAAGCCTAATATCTATCTTTCTAGTATCTTGATAATACTGTACATAAAAAGCCATCATGTGCAGATAGTGACACTATGTCATATGTCATTGTTTACATGTTTTTCAAGAAGCAGTTCATGATGCCACTTTGATTAACAAGTATCTGTTTGCTTTCTACTATGCAAAAGAAAACTATTTCTATCTAGTTTGCTCAACCTGGAGTACTGGATTGTCTGAGTCCCCCTAAGTCAGAAATGTGGGTGTTTGAGGTTTGATACCAGTCCATTTTGTGGTGTGAATGCCTCAGGGAGAACCAGCATTCCATCGGCCTGTGGCAGAGGTGCCAGACAGAAAGGTGTGAGAACATGCATTTGTCCATGTTCCAGTCTGTCACAAAAAAAAATACCCAAGCAAAAAGTGGTAACAAAGCCATTCAGCTGTTACTGAAAAATTACTTAACAGATTTGTCCCTGATGAAGTCTTAAATTGGCGTTCAGAGCATTAATTTATCATATTAATTATTTTTTTTCCAAATTACACACAAGTACATCAGTTCACCATGGCTGCCATCCGTAGCACCAACAACAAGATCATTTACATAAGAAATGTTCCTGCATCTGAATTTTTCCAGCCACAACATCACGCAATTTTCTGACTGATAATCCCAAGTGTGGCATTATTGGACATTGTTTTACTCTGAATAGCATGCCAGATGTAACCACTAATGACTGGAGAATTGTTATTAAAGTAAACTCTTGACCTTGCTGTCAGATGACAACTCAACAGATAAAAATGAATGGGAATGGGTTTTCTCAAATCTCCATTTAAACGGTGCTGTTACCTATTGATGAAATATTAGGCAAAATGAAAAGCATTTGAGTTTTAATTGATGTTATGGCAAATGTCAAGAATTGTTTGTGTTTTTGTTGCGTTTGGTTTCAAAACAAAAAGGGCGTGTATATATATATATATATATATATTTTTTTTCTGCTACTCCAGGCAAAGTGAGAAAGATGGAGGTGAAGGGCAGTTTTAAGAACAGGTGAGCAAGACTGGAACCAACCAATGATTGTTCAGAAAAGATGAAGGCCTATCATTTTGGTGTTGATTGAAACTGCTTGCACACAGTCGGCTTGACAGCATATACTTATCAAGAAACCTGACTGAAAGAAAATATGTATGCGATTTACAACATTAGAATTTCTACAGCTGTATTTCATAACCTGTTAACATACACACACACACATATGTATATATATATATATATATATATATATATATATATATATATATATATATATATATATATATATATATATATATATATATATATATATATTAATTTATGGGTGGTTTTGTAAATCCATTTAATACTGTGATTATTATTATTGTTATATGCATGATTAGTGTATGCTTCATTTACTGCATGTTTTGGTTTGTAATTATCCTTTTGTTTTTACCCAGCATTAAATAATTGCTTTTAGAACAATTGCAATAAACAGTGTGTTTTTGAATTTGACGGAAGAAAATGTGCAAAAACAGAAATAAGAGAGAGCAAGAGAGAAAGAGAAAGACTTTACAAGCCATCGTCTTTCCCACACTGGAATGCAAGGATGTTCACTCTGTGTTACCATAGCAACAGCACCCCATTAGGTGGCGGGAGAGTGAACGAGTGAATGGGCAGGCATGCGGACAGAAAAGGGAGAAAAGAGGGCGGGAGTGCAGAAAAGGAAGGGATGGGGAGATGAAAGATGAAACCACATGTAGGTGGAGAAAGTTAAGATGAAGATAGTGTTGCCACTGGAAGGAGTGAAGGAAGGCAAAAGCAAAGGGGGGCGATGATGAAGAGGAGGAAATAAAGGCGGGAAGTAGGAGACAGATTAAGGTGGAGAGAAAGGAGGATAAAGGTAAGGGAAGCAGTGGATGACAAAGTGGCAAGAAAAGGACCTGTGAAAGGAGGTCGGATGCTGTCTTGTCTGGTTGTTCACTGTTTGGAACTTTCCAGCATTCATATCTAGATGTCAGCTTATTTAACCAATTTCTTCTCTTTGTGTCCCACCTGCTGTTTCGCTAACACTTTGTAAAAATGCTTTGTAGGCCGCTAAGGAAAAAAGCATTTTTATCAGATCAGTCCATTTACCACTTGACTTCTCCTCATCAATTTAGGTGAATTTCATCTCTTTTTGCTCCACTCTTCAGCGTTTTGTTTGAGTAACACAGTTTCATGCTGGCAATCAAAAAATCAATTAAAAGAAAAAGCCCACTCAAACTTCCTAACAGTATACACATGCTCCTAATGTGCATAATATGGATTTTTTTCATTACTGCTTTATTTATTTACACCAAGATAAATTGCTGTTTTTTTCTTTTACTTAAATAAACTCTTCATACACCTTCATATTTGTATGTATATATACATTCACCAAAAGGAGGGTGGAAATTTGTTGGGTTAATGCAGGTGTGTTGAGCAACCAAATTTGTCACGTAGGTACATCATAGGTCCCTGAAGTCGAATTATGCACGATATGTTATGATGCCATCGCACTGCATGGTAACTACTTAGCAATGGGTTAAACAGCATCTACCGTCCTTTTTTTTCCTTTCATTGATGTGGTTAAGTGCATCAGTTTTCTAATAGCACCAATGGGCCAAACAATACGGTACCATTTGCATGCAGTAGTAAAAGTTTAATTAAGAACATCCAAATGAAAATAAGAAAAACAGAAATCATATAAGCAACCCGAGATAATAAAAACAAACAAATGGATCAAGAGGAAACAAGACAGCAAAACATAATCCAAGAGTTTTTTTTAAAAAAAAATAAGAGATGTTAAAAAAATGATTTAAAAAAAAGCTGCCAATCTGATCTCAATGGACAGACTGGGGACAGATTGAGGGCTCTAAATGCCTATTCATCTTTTTTCCCTATTAGAATGATCAGCAGAGCCCCATTCACTGATCTCAAATGAGTATCCTGGCTTAAAAGGAGTTAACAGATCTTCAGAGTGATATTTAATGCTAAGAGACTGGAAAAATATTAAAAGCAAACGAAAAGTAAAGCACACCCAGAGTAAATTTGCCAGTAATGGAGCTCTTAATACCAGTTAAGTTCCAGGTATGATTTTTAAGATTAAGTATGAGAACATGCAAAACAGAGATCAGTATCAAAAACAACTCCATGTTTTCTAGCAGACCGCTTATTATTTTTGGTCAGTGAACCAAGGTTACTGCTGATCTAGGTGATAGAAATTTTGGGACCAATCATTAAAACAAGATTTATCATTATGGAATTTTTAACAATTTTGAGACTGTTAAACAGATGTAAGGCTGGAGTTGTTGAACTGCAGGGGACACAGATTCCATGGGTACTCCATGCTGCAGCACCCACAGAGAATACTGAGCACCCATATGTGCTCAGTAGTCCAGTTTAAATTTGTATTAATGTGATATGAAAATTTTATGGGTGGATATAGATTGGACTGATTTAAGAAACTATGCATTTTTTTTTGCTAACAGTCCCATGCTTCTAATTCTAAGCATCAAACAAAGCATTACTTCAGATGACAATCCAGATGAGTATTTTGGCTTCTATGCTCCTGATGTGGCACTCACAGGTTGTGCATTAGCCTTGAAGAGAGGGAATTAATGTTAACAATAGCTTACGACTCTACAAAAACCACATGAAAAGTCCAGTCTGTACTGCACTACTGCTAGCACTGTTGCAGCTACTATTGCAGCTGTTAATGTTTTTGCTTATATGTCTTGTCTATCAGTAAACAAAAGATGGTGGATGCTACTGTAGAATTTGTTGGCTAGTTTATCCTCTCGTCAGTATCTTTCATGTCAGGGATTGGCGATTTGAAGGAAAACAAATGGAGTCCAATTTGATTCAGTTGCTAAATTTGAATGCTCACCAGAGTTGCAGTCATGGATGGTTCATAAAGAATATCGTCAATCAGATGACTGAAATTATGGCCCATGATTTCCTGAGAAAGCTAATTTAAAAAATGAAATCTGCAAAGTTTCTCTCTGCAATTATGGATCAGACAGCTGGTCAAAGAGCAAGTGTCTATTTGCTTATGCTTTGTGGCAGAAAACTTGGAGGCAGAAGAACTTTTCTTAGAATTTTATGAGGCAATGTGAAGGCTGGTGCATCAAATGTGTCTGACATTAGAACAGGTCTATAGGTTTGCATGAAAGAGCTGGACCCCACATGCACAGTATACCCAGTGCACTGTGCATATTATAAATCTGGTTATGCATGATGTCACTGAAAACATTCCCACGTCACTTATACGTGATATGATAATGCTCAACAGAAATGTGCCAAAGCGACTCACCTGATACCATGAATTTCAAGGCCCAGTGAGACGGACCTTTACAATGACATTGTTACCAGTCATTGCTTCCAACTACAGTGTGCTATTTTTCTTGAATTTCTGGAGGACTTGTCTTCAAATGAAAACAGTGATGCTGGATGTGGTCTTCTTTTACACCTGCAGAAATTCTGCATTTTATTACTCCCTGAAACTCATAGTGAAATTCTTCTTTGGCATGGTAACAGTAAATACTGCACTCCAAAAGAACCAGTGGCACCTCAGAAAACTGAGCAAATGGTTGATATGTTCAGAGACAACAAAGTGTCTGAGTAAAAGGGGATTCCAGGAATTTGGAGAAAATACTACCGCAGCAGCACATGACCTGACTTTGGAGAGCCCAACTGTACTAAGACCAAAAAAAGCTCCACGCAGCATGGATTATGGAGGTGCACCTCCTCCCAGTTTTCAAACATCTGAAGAAATGTAGTAAACAGCAATACCTTGAGATCAGCATCAGCATCCCTGAGGTGCAGCTTTAGAAGCAGATGTTGAAGATTTTGCTACCTTATTGTGTGCTGTGTGCACCTGTGTGTTGACTGACTGTATTTTACTGTATGGGTTATATGCTACCTTTGTGTGTGAAACAACACTATCATAACTTATTTTCTCTGTTAG
This sequence comes from Pterophyllum scalare, assembly GCA_024447675.2. Classification (NCBI taxonomy): domain Eukaryota; kingdom Metazoa; phylum Chordata; class Actinopteri; order Cichliformes; family Cichlidae; genus Pterophyllum; species Pterophyllum scalare. Next base: position 76,013 of record JAMQGT020012298.1, on the reverse strand, counting down.
TAAGATCTGTTAGCGTTTCACATCTGTCACAATGGTAACTGATTAGTGTTTTATTACACGCTTGACATTATTTATGTGGGCCCTTTTACTAAGTAATTTGTTAGCATTGTTATTACTTTCATATTACGTGGCATTTCATCAGTTAAGTCGTTCATGTTTGATCAAATCTGTTGGCTTGTGAACATGATTGGAGCTGCCAAGTGTGTGGGGTCGTAAATCAAGCATCCACTAGCAGTGTTGGGGTTGTTACTCAAAAAAGTAATGTATTATACTATATGCAACACATTGTCACATAATTACCAGTTAGCAAAATAAACCTGAGCCTACAGTCCCACACACTGATACAAATCCCGATTCTAATGAAGACACACATACAATCTTTCTTTTAATAATTATATATGAACACAAAGCTGACAGCACAAAGCAAAATTGTAAACCATCCCAAAGAGACTTCAAAGCGATCACCACAGTGATTCTAATTTGGAAACATGAACAGGTAGAAACGAAGGCTGCAAGCTGTTCTTCACTGCCTTTGTTACCTGTTGAAGTTCAGGGTCTGGCTGCTGGGCTGGGGTCAGCATACGCTCGCCATTGTCATTATTCTGGGTTCTTTGTGTTGGCATGCTGCGTATGCAGATGGTTGCAAAGAGCACAAGTTGCACTTGTAGAATGATGCAGTTATTTTTCTGTCCTTGATGGAGTTTACACTTTACCATCGCACTGCTGTACTTTTCTGCAATAAAAATAAAAGAAATGTCGCTGTCGCCAGTGTAGACTGTGCCACCATTTCTATCCTCCTGCACACAAACTGAGATCAGCTGACTGTTTCTTTCTATCCACCGGGCATAAAGATAATTGAAGAACCTTTGTAATGCAACTATGAATATAATTGTAACTGTAATGTAATTACTCAAGTTAGTTCAGTAACATGTAACATTATTACGTTACTAAAAAAATTAATGTTGTTGTTTACAGGCAGAAACATAATTAGGCTCTTGTTGTAGGTGAACATACAACTATGTGTCATCTGCATAACATCAGCAAAGTATATTCCTGCACTTCTATTCTACATTTCAATTACTGTCAAAAATTCCACAGAAACCACAACATGTTTATTTTAATCTTCTATAAAGCCAAGACTAGAATGCTCTCTGTGCCATTCGGCTCTTTTGTTGTCCAAACCATTTAACACCACACCAGTGAGTCGCACCATCACACTGGGTTTCTCCAGATAAAGAGCTGTGTGTGTGTTTTCATTTACATGTTAACCTGCTGTTATAAATGCTCAATTTGGATACATTTGAAAAAAAGAAACTATAGTTAAAATATGAAAATCATTTTCTCAGCTTGGTTTAAACCCATCTTCAGCAAGGGGAGTGCCTAAAAATATTAAGAATGCTCTACTGCCTTTCATTGTTTTTATGCGACAAATATTAACATATCTGTGAATGACAAAAATGCAAAGGACAGCAGACAATGTTTCTGTCACTGGCATTTTGTGCACCCCCCTCCCTTATCACATCTTTTTTTTATTATTACTCTTTCTTTTACACTTTCCTCTTCTCTCTTCCTGCCCATGTGTGCAACTGGCACTGTGTTATTAATACACACTGCCTGGGAGGCACTAGAATAATCAAAAGACTGGCACAAAAAGGACAGTAGAGGACAGGGGTAGGAAGATGTAAAAAGAAAAGTAGATACCAGAGTGAATGTAGGATGAAAAAGTGGAGATAAAGATGGCAAGTACATGAGAGGAAAAAGGAGGGAGACAAGAGACTGAAAGAGAGCAGAGAGAAAATAGAAAACTGGAGTGAGGATAGGAGAGGATGAGCAGGGCTCATGGAAAGCAAAGAGTGAAAGCTGAGAGGAGTGTGGTGGAACGAAGGTGATATGACAGCAGAGTCATTCATGATGGCTGTAGAGCAGAAATGGTTATTCAGATCACTGTGCCAAACTCTGTGCCAATTTACATGCCTCTGTGCCACCTACAGGCTGCACAGAGAGGATGAGAAAACGAGCAGTGGAGAATAGAGAGCAATGGGGAGGAAGGAAGCGCTACTGCAATGCAAGAAGGGAGAAAATGATCGGTGAGGTGAGGTGGGAGGAAAGGATGAAAGGAAACAGGGGGATTGAAAGAAGAGGAGCAAGCAGCCCCAGTGCATAGCTCCAATTCAGTTTCACACACTGTAGAAAAACCCAGAGCAATGTGGAGGGTTCGAGATCTGACAGTAAATAATGTTTTGTGTTCTTCTACAGATTGTGCATTTCAAGTTTATATGGAGGAATAGTTTGTAATAGTGCAGCTTCCTGTATAAATCCTGTACACCACCTGAGTCTCAGTCCTTTGGTCCACACAGAGACCCAGCAGTTTCTATCAGAAATGTTATCCTTTATATCAAAATCATATTGATTCTCCTTCAGCTTACTCTCATTTATCTTAACTGCCACACTGTTTTCAGAGAGAAACAGATCTAAAACTTGCACTTATACTGTATTGTTTTGTTAGTACATTACTTGTGCCCTCACTTTTTTTTTTAGCTTTTCATCATTTACCACAGTTAATTGCCATATTATTGCAAGCAGATTGCATGTAATTGCCAACTTGACCCTGTTCAGTGGACAACTGATAGCAAGTTCTCTCAGACCTGGTCCCTGTCTTTAAAGTGGTTGTTTCAAAGGCAAAGGCAAAGTTGATTGCACATGGTAAAAATAATTTTGGTCAAGCAGAGGTCTTCAACCACTGTTTTGCATAGTAAAACTGTAGCCTAAGCCAGCTGAGAACCAATTACAGACATGTCCTAGTCAGATGTCCAAGCCACATCACATGGCTCATTTTGACACCAAAGACCAGTGGCTCAGGGACAGTGGTAGGTTCTCCCAAAACAAATTGGGCCTTGGGGAAGGGGTCAGGCAAAGCGCATTTGCAATAAGCCCTATGGTCCAAGTCTCATGGTTGGACCTTTACTCATGGGGTCTGGCAAGACTCAGTTTAAAGGAGAACCACCAGCAACAAAACCATGGTGGAGAACTGGCCAGCAGCCAGTGCCAAATAGTCACACATTCATAGTCACATGGAAGTTCTACAAACTATACAAACAAAACACATTTTCTTATGACTTCCAGGACAACACAGCATGTTCTGATCTGACACCACTAATGGCAGGACAACATGCTGTAATTCATCTGTGCTTTCAGTTTATAAAAACAACTTGAGGGAAAGAAGTTTGGGGGAAATTACCATTTAAGTCAGCCAAAAATGACCAGCAATTGGGAGTGATGAGGACTGACTATTATTATCATAACATGATAATGCAAACTAGCTGTAAAAAAAAAAAACATAAAAAACTCTACCTCCCAGTCTTATCAAAACTAGAGTGATAACCACACATACAGTACTCTTTTGCTGTGATCAACCTCCCTGCCAAGAAATGTCACTGTTCCAGGATTTTACACATAGTCATCACAAATGAGATGCTATGCATGCACAAAGGAACATATCTCCTCATTTGGTCTCTTTTCTTATGTGATTGTCAACATCTGTGCTTAACGATGTGATTTTACACGTCATCTCTTGAAGTGTGGCAAGTGGCTGGGAAATTATGGTAAGGGTTTGATAATTAGATGAAGGGCTCCTTTTCGCTCCCTCAATCTACGCTGCATTTATTCCCTCTGTCTCAGTCGCATAACATGACTATCTCTGTATGCGAGCTGCCCGTGTCTCCTCTGTCGTTACCCTCTGGCTCCCTCTCATTTTGACAAACTGGGGCATGAAAATAAGCCTCCCACACTGCCAGGAGAATGCTAAATACAGGGCATTTTTTCTTTGGCTGTACCTCTTTAATCAACTTCCTCTTATCTCTGCCTTGCATCCCTTGTTTCTCTCTTTCCGAATGTAATGGAGGCGAAATCTGCACACCGCCAGCATCTTTTCCTCTCAACACTCCTCCCATCCCCACTCACTTGATCGTTTGTCCACTGTATTGTTTCTCACTTTCCCTCTCAAGCTCTGACATTCATCCTGCCACGTCGACTATTCTCTTGCTCCGCTGTATCTTTTTCCGTCTCATTTTCTCATTCTTTCTTTGGCATTCTCTTTTACCCCTTGCCAATCTCCCTCTCAGCTCAGTGTCTTTATTCTTCACTCCATCTCATTCCTGTTTGTCCTTCAGTTTTTGCATTTCTCTCTCTTCTGTCTCTTCTCCTTACCTCTTATCTGGTTGCTGTCATTAAATGTAGGTGAATGCTCAAGGCAGGACAGCTGAAGTTGCACAAGAGTTAACTAGCTCTACAGTGGAACTGAAAGGAAAAAAGTGAAGTAAATTTTTATTCGCACCACATGAAACGGAAGACTCCAAATGAAAGAAGGCAGTAGGAGTAGCTGCATTCCATGCTATATAAGCATGGTTTCAAGGTGCATGAATGGATGGCGCAGATATATGCACATTTCTCTGGATTAACTATTAACTTGCAGTCAGTTAACAATCCAAGTTTGCTCTGTTAAAACTTCCCCAAGAAGAAGTGCATTATGCCAGAGAATAAAAGAAAAGCTAGACATGACAGACATTATCTTCCTCTTCCTGCCTATTATTGCCATTCTTTTATTTTATATGTATATATTTTTTTGCTTCTCCATTCTTAGCTTCTTGTATTTCCAGAAGGATTTTTATTATTATGTGGTATTTAGATATTCTCTAATAATCCTCACTGAATGGGTATAGACTAGACCCATGTTGACCCCAGCATGCCAGCTTAGCATGAATTAAGTTTGCTTTGAATTGCAGAGCCATGCTTCCTGCTTTTATCTCTGTAGTCTCATCCTCTGTCTGTTGCTCAGCAGCTTCTCTTTGTTACTTTGTTAGGCTCTCATTTTTGGCTTCTAAACTCCCTTTTCCCCCCTCATTTTCTCTTTTTCTCCCCATTTCTTTCCATCTATGCAATCACTAACAGTGATTTTTTTAGTATATATTTTTGTGGTAGGTATTCAAAGTTAAAATAGACAGATTTGCTGAATTTGCCCAAAGATCATGGCACATTTTAGCACCTGGTCAAGCTTCTTAACCACTTACTGGTTTTTCCATAATCTTTTTCCATGCCCAAAAGAGATCTGTGAGAAGGGAAAGAAAACCAAAACAGATGCATTGTGATTGTATATCTGCGTTCTGGAAGGTCTTCATTTAAAGTGGCTAAAACATCATTACTGACAAAATGAATTGCTTTCATCTTCTGTTTATCTTACTATTATCATTTTGACAAACGAGGTCAAGTTGGAGACAATAACAATGACGCTCGCAAACAACTGTTTCTTTGTGAGCTCTTTGTTACCATTAGAGAAGATAATAAATGCTTTCAAAATGTAGTGAATGCATTATGGCTTCCTGTCAGTCATTGGAACGTTTTCTTTTTTCCTTAGATTTTTCCTCATGCAGTGACGATGCAAGCAAACAGGCCACAAAATCACTCATGTCCCTTTCCATGATGTCAATACATGTCACTCATGAAGTGAAACTTCATGCTGTCCATTTGCAGAGCATCAGCAGCTCTGTTGTTCCAGCTGCTTCCACACAGGCAGATTCTGATTTATAATTGTTTAAGCCTGAAACACCACTATGGACACTGTGGACAATGTCCATGGTCCTCTGTACTGTAGTGCATATGAGGACTAGAATGCCTGTCAGGTTTACTTTTATATCTAAGGATTGTGGGCAACATGATATTGTCTTTCACATATTTTGCTGTAAAAAGATGCTTGTTTGTGTTTGTGACTGTGTGTTTATCGGGGTTGTTTATTAGTATCATATCCATTATTAAACAAGTCATGTCTCTGTTGTTTAAAAGAGGTGAGTGAAGAAGAAACACTCAGTGTATCATGGGAAGCCCATAACAGCATAACTAAGGTAGGGTTCAGGGTCACCTGATCCAGCCCTATCTACAGTATAAGCTTGATCAAAAAGGGAAACTTTTATGCCTAATCTTAAGAGTAGAGAGGGTGTCTGTCTCCTAAATCCAAACTGGGACCCGGTTCCACAGAAGAGGTGCCTGAAAGCTGAAGGCTCTGCCTCCCATTCCAGTTTAAATACCCTAGAAACCACAAGTAAGCATGCAGTCTGAGAGTGAAGTGCTCCATTGGGGTGATATGACCTTGTACATGAGGAGAAGGATTTTAAATTCAATTCTGGATTTAACAGGGAGCCAATGAAGCCAGTATGGGAGAAATATGCTTTCTCTTTCTAGTCCCTGTACAGTAAGTACTCTTGCTGAAGCATTGTGGATCAAGGGAAGGCTTTTCTGGGCACTTCTGGGACAACCTGATAATAATGAATTAGAATAGTCTAACCTAGATAAGATGTTTCTAATTTTAGAGATATTGCACAAATGCAAGAAAGCAGCCCCACATATATGTTCAATATGTGCATTGAAGGACATATCCTGGTCAAAAATGACAGCCAAGATTCCTCACAGTGTTACTGGAGGCCAAGGTAATGCCATCCAGAATAATTGTCTGGTTAGACATCATGTTTCTAAGAAATGCAGGGCCAAGTACAATAACCTCAGTTTTATCGGAATTTAGAAGCAATAAATTAGCGGTCATCCAGGTCTTTATGTCTTAAAGACATTCCTGCAATGAAAATGCATGCTATGCCTTCTAATAATACTGCCTAAGGGAAGCATGTATAATGTAAATAGACTTGGTCCCAACACAGAACCCTGTGGAACTCCATAATTAACCTGTGTGTGAAAAAGAGATCCTATTACTATTACTGTTGTTCATTACATGAACAAATTAGTCTATTGGATAGAAATGATTCAATCAGTAACTTTAATACCAGTAACTTTAATACCTATGGCATGCTCTAATCTCTGTAATAAATGTTACAGTCAACAGTATCAAAAGCTGCACTGAGGTCTAGTAGGACAAGCACGAAGATGAGTCCACTGTCAGAGGCCATAAGAAGATCATTTGTAACCTTCACTAATGCTGTTTCTATACTGTGATGAATTCTGAATCCTGACTGAAACTCTTCAAATAAACCTGCAGATGATTAGTTAGCTGTTCTACAACTACTCTTTCAAGAATTTTTAAGATAAAAGAAAGGTTGGAGATTGCCCTATACTTAGCTAAGACAGCTGGGTCAAGTGATGTTTTTTTTCTTTTCATTATTATTATTATTATTATTATTAATGATTTAATTACTGCCACCATGCAGATATAAACTTTGAAAATTACTCAGATTTTTAATTTGCTAACAAATGAGTGTGGCGTCGTAGTGCAAGTAATACTATTTGTTTCTGTCACATCTCCTAGATGGACACTTCTCGCTGGTTACCCAATTTTCACTTACAGGTCACCAAAAATTTTGTTACAAATCAAAAGGCTGGTGTTTGATCCCCAGCACCTGCATCTGTATTCTTAAGTGTCCTGAAGTAAGATATATCCCAAATACCTGCTGATGCATCTGTCTGGGTTTGCATGTGTGCATAAGAGTTAAAAAGTGTTTGTGGATACAGCTTGCAGTTTAAAAAAGTGCTCTGAGTGCTTGGTAAGAGTAAAGAAAGTGCTATTTATGGAGCAGATAGAACACAGAGAACAGACAGATGGAAAAATAAACTAATAAGTTCTCAAAGTAGATTATCAGACACTGTGACATCACTACTGTGAAACTCAGCTTAAGGTTCAGTATTGGATAACTAACCTAATGAACTTGACAGTATAGTTAGCTCAGTTACATGAGGTAGCCAAAAATAACTAACAGCTAAATAACAGCTGGGCAGCACAGTGGTGTAAGGTTCTAGGTGTTGACCTGTCCAAAGACATGCTTGCCAGATTAATTGGTGATTCTAAAGTGGCTGTTGGTGAGATGGTAAATGAATATCTGTCTGTATTAGCCTGTACTGAACCTCTCACCTAATGTCTGGTATCCATTAATTGCATAAGCAGTTAAAAAAAAAAGAAAGAAAACAAAGATGAGAGGGGGCAGAAACATCAAAGAGCTGAATCAAGGGTAAAGGAGCCTTCAAAACATTCAGCTATATCAAATACATAAAATTCTTTGAATTGCACAGGACCTAAACTGGCACTTGATTAATGTTAAATGCCCAAACCCAGTTGCATGCATTGTGGTGCTCTCAGAGGGGTAAATACTTTGACCTGCACTGAGCACCTGCAATTGTTATTGGACCATTGGAGCAAAATGTAACATCATAGTTGTTGGATTTTTCTTGTTTTTCTTGGAAGTTTTTAACTTGTAAGTTTGTCTTACTTTTAGCAAAAGCCTAAAAATCAAGAATAAAACTTATATAATGTATCCAGTAGTTGAAATTCGTTAGCAAAACAGCTCAGTGCTTGTATCCATTTTTATGTTATCTTATTTTGTTTTGTTTCTGCCTATTACCATCACATTTTCAATGCCATTTAACACAATAACAATAAATGATGAAGAATGGGTGTATAAGAAAACAGTTAACACTATATTAGTTTCTCAACATAAAGCACAGAAGTATACTAGTAGTGGTGCTAAACTAGACTGTGTGCAGCCTAGAACATTTGGTGCATTATGAAATGGTAAATCCAGCCAAGCACACCCCAAAGTGTTAAGCAGCTGAAATCCTATAGCAAACGAGAATGGCAAACAATTTAGTTTCATACTGCAGCAACTGATCTCCTCGGTTCCTACAGTTTTGTGAACATGCTGCTACTATTGTTTTTTTTTTTAAATTCTGCCTGTATTAAATTCCAAATGAATTCAATACATTTTTCACAATCCCAGAAAGTGTCCAAATTCTAGTCCTCCCACTCTCCCACCTTTTTTCTTCTTCTTCTATTGTGGTCAAACATTACACCGGCACTATCAAAGAAGTTCAGACCAGCCAGTAAAATGTCAGGTCAAAGCTTTTTATTTCTCTCTTCCTTTCACATGTCTTCTCCCCTTCCTTTTCCCTCACAACTCTGCCACTCCTTATCAGAATGAAGGGATTAAATTATGCATTAAGCTGGCCTGTATTGGAGATGTTCATGGCATGTCACAGAGTAGCTCAAATGTGCCCCTATGAATGAATGTTTTAAAAGTGTAGATGATCTCAAAAATCCCAGACACCCCCTGCCAGTTATCCAGAGCACAGATAAGTGCAAGGAGCAAGAGACAATTAAACCTGCGAATTTGATCCCTGTAGCCGAGGTACTGAAGCAGATGGGAAGTCAAGAGACTGAGAAAGACTTGTCAATGGACTGAGTCTGAGAAAATACACAGTAACAGACTGTTAGAAAGGCAGTAGAAGAGACAGATTGACAGGCAAACTCAACAGGTTTCCTCTACACCTGGTATCACTGCAAAATGCATCTCACATCCAGTGGTAGCTTAGCTGGATTATATTTTTGTCTAGGAGTTTAAAATGTATTAGCTATGAACGCTGCTGCTTCAGTTGTGTTACTAATTGCTGGCGTTATTTCATATTACTTCTTTTATGTACATTTCACATTGACTGCAAGCATCTTGAATATGTTTGCCATACATTTTTTTTACATACCTTTTTGGGATTTTCCAGATTTCTGTATAAATATGACCCTAAAACAGCTTCCAGTTTTCACAAAAGCAAAATCAGAAAAGAAGAACAATCAAACAGCATGAACATGTTGAACTTGACTGTTGATTTATTGAGAAAAACACATTATGCAAAATACAAATCGGTATTAGGATTAACATTTAATTTGAGTGTATCACAATATTAAGCTGCCACCACTGTGTTTGAAAGATGATATTAATGAAGTGATGCCTGATTTCCTTCACACGGGGGGAGCTGTGGCTAAATGTGGCTTGATCGTACCAGTAGATTTTTCTTCTGATGGTTTCAGAGTTGATCATATGCTTTTAGCAAGCTCCCAACTGGGTGTCATGTACACTCAGTTGGGTGTATATGACACACAACTGGGTGAGGAATGGCTTTTGTCTGGACAGTCTACTATACAGGCCTGATTAGACTTGATTGAAGACCTGCACAGATCATTCTGTAAGGTTCTCCCAGCTCCACAAAGGAACTCTGGATCCCATTCAGTAGGTTCTTGTTTACCTGTTTGGTCATAAACAAAGCCAGGTGAAGCCAGGTCCAGGAAGATTGTTGATGGTTAAAAACTGAATGCTCTTGAGCACTTTCAATACCACAGTGTTCTTGACTCCTTCTCCAGATGTACACTTTGGCACAATCCTGCCTCAAAGATCTGTGGACAACTGTCTTGACCTCAGGACTTTGTTTTTACTGCCAGCAGTGTGAGATCTTGCAAAGACAGCTGTCTGTCTTTATGCCATTATTACCATGTCATTCACTTTCTCAGAACTCTACCATCACATGGGGGATGTGTACAAGGTCAGGACCCTAACAAGAGCCTGCTCTGTCCTGGCTGATCCAGCCACCGTCTTCATGGCCATTTCAGGATGCTCCCCTCAGGCTGCAGATATGTGGTGCCAAGGTCAAGACCAATAGGTTCAGAAATTATTTTGTGACCATGGTAATAGGTTTAATAAATAACATGGGGTGATTTTTTAAATTTATTTATTTATTTATGTGAAATTGCAGTCATGTCTTGCTGTTGTTTTTAATGTCACTGCTAGCTGCAAAACTATTTGCCCCCCTGAGGATAATAAAGATTTCTTTGACCTTTGAGGTGGACTCCAATCAAGCTGTAGAAGCATCTCAAGGATCACTGTTAGAAGGATGCATCCAGAGCTCTTTTGCATGTTTAATAACAAAGCATCTGATTACTTAAATAAATATTTTTAATATTTTATATTTTTAACAACCAGAACACTTTTTTTCTAACTGTGGAGTGTTGTGTATAGAGAACGAGACAGAACAAAATGTAACACATTTTTAAATGAATCATACGCTCTAAACTGGACTCTTTTACAATCAGGTAGAAGTCAGTTCAACTGTGGGTCCATACTCTGAAATACGCAAATGCTAAGGAAGGAGCAAGCAGACTAAATTTCTTTCTTAGCGTGGTATGAACCCCCATGTGTTTCGAATAATAGGGTGAAAAAAAAGGTCATCTCCTCTTTTTGTACTCATGTGTTGTGATTAGTACTGAGAAAACAAAAGACCTGAAGACAAAGAAAATAATCCTTGTGGAGCTGCAGACATTATAAAAGCAAAGACAGCACGTATTTCATAACTACAGCTGCATTGTTTTCACACTACAGAAGAGATTGTTTTGCATTTACTTAATTAGTGATCATATCAAAATATGAGAGTCAAGAGATTTGACCCATACCTTAGTTACCTGATACAACAATGCTATGAACACATTTGAGCTTTTTGCTTGGCTAACATTGTAGGAAATCAAATTAGATTTTTTAAAGAATCATAACAGATGCAGTTTGTGTGATTTCCTACTTTCCTCCCACTTTTAAGTGCAAATTTACCAAAATATACATGCTCATTTGCTAAGCTTCATTACAAATGTGTGTGCTAATATTGGCAGTTTCAACAATTAAATCAGCTTCCTTTTCATCATCAGGAAACATATCACCTAACTTGAATCTGTTAAAGAGGATTCGGGCCTGTTGACGAGGATTGTTAACTAAGATTTATCTAGAAATAACTGGAAAAATCACAGAAAGGTTCTTCAATTGCATTATGTTTATGTGAGTTTAGCTTCTACAGGCTAATTCAGTCTCTGTTGTTTTCGATTGAAACAACCTTGTACCTCCGTGTACTAATAAAATACGTTCCTTTAACTTAACTTATAAATGTGGCGTTAAATTGCCCTTTCTAGCTCTGGAGTGGTATGAATGTGTCATGGGAATTTATGTTAATATTTGATATGTTAATACTTGTTTTGCTATTAGCAAATGAATAATGCAAAGAACTGAACTGAGGACTGGCACGCACCACTGTTTTCATTGCTCTGTTGATAATGATTGTTCGCTGAAGGCTTTTATTTCTCCCGATGGCCTTTGGTTTTGGGGGGGCTCAGTATAGCCATTAATACTGCTGTTAGCTGCATTACTAATTACTAACAACACATATGACAGAGAAAATAATAATGCAACACAAAGGCACAGCTTGAATTTTTTATGTAAACTAAATAGTTGTGATATGTGATTTGTGATGCATTTTTTCTCTTCTCATTGAAAGAAAAAAAAAGAAACAGACACTGCAAACTCCCAATGTATTCAAAGGTTGAAGATTCAACAACCAAGCACAAAAATAACACAAAATACAGCATACATCAAAACAAAAAGAAATACGTAAGAAAACTAAAGATGGAGTCAAGCTATTTCCTTGTGAAGCTCAAGTTTGTTTTTTTAATAAGACACTATAAGACCTAGTTTGGACAAAAGCTTAAAACTAGACAACTTTCAGCTAACAATAGCACTGGTTAGCAAACTTGGTTAGCTAGGGACCTGTGAAATTACCTCCACCAAAGTTAACTCCAAAATGCATTATATGCATTAAAGAAATTAGTATGCTGAAGAACTGTCAAGCTAAAGCTGCCTAGTTTGTTAGAAACATCACATCTCACCGTCACATATATAATAAGCTCAAGTTATTCATGTCCAGTTATTTAGAAATCAATACCTCTTATCCATTACCTACTCCCACATAATGTTTGTGTAATCAAAGTAAACATGTGTTATGCTATCCTAAAGTAAATACTGCTCAGAGAATGAGCTGCCTTTGTTTGCACTCTCAGAGTGCTTCTTCACTACAATTTTACATAATATGGACAAACATATTGAGTCACCTGCACATTAAATCCCAATCTAAATCCATATGCATTAATATGGACTTTGTCCTCTCTTTGCAGCTATAACAGGCTCCACTCTTTTGGAAAGGCTTTCTATAAGATTTCGGGGTGTGTCCATGGGAATTTTTGCCCATTCATTCAGAAGAGCATTTATGAGGTCAGACACTGATGTTTGATGAAAAGGCCTGGCTTACAATCCCCAGTTCATTTCAAAGGTGTCTCATGTGATTAAGGTCAGGGCTTTATACGGACCAGTCAAGTTCTTCCACACCAAACTCATCCAACCATGCCTTTACTGATCTTTTTTTTGTTGTGGGCATTCCCCAGAGTTGGAAGCATAGTTGCGCAAAATGTCATGGTAGACTGAAGACTTCTCCCCATTGGAGCTAAAGTGACCAGGCCAGCACCAGAAAAACAACCCAATAGCACTATCCCTCCTCCACCAAACTCTACAGTTGGCACAGTGCAGTCAGGTAGGTAATGTTCTCCTGGAATTCACCAACCCAGACTCATTCATCAGACCGCCATGCTGAGAAGCGTGACTCGTCACTCCACAGAACATGTTTCCACTGCTCCAGAGTCCAGTGGCTGCATGCTTTACACCACTCCATCTGACACTTGTCATTGTGCTTAAAGTATGTATGTAGTTGTGTAAGGCTTGCATGCAACTGCTCAGCCATGGAAACCTGTACCATGAAGCTCCTGACACACAGTTCTTGTTCCTGTCACTTGGTGTTGGCTCTCACTGCGGTATTGTACCACTTCCTGTTCCTGTTTCAGAGCACAGTGGTGTTTTGGTGTCTGTTAGCTGGTTAATTTGTATACGTCGATTTGTCTGGATAATTGCATATTTCACTGTAATCTTCACCTGCTTTATATAGAGCACACTCTTTGCTTAAATACCAGTATTCTCATTATTCACTTTATTCGTTTTTTAGAAATTCACTAGCTTAGCGCAGCTAGTAGCTTAGTTCTTAGTGGACTAACTAGCAGCATGGCTTCCTCTCCTGTCCCTCCTGCACTTTCCTGCTCTGAGTGTCACATGTTTAGTTACTCCTCTGCCTCCTTTAGCAGTAATGGTATTTGTAATAAATGTAGTCTGTTTGTAGCTCTGGAGGCCAGGCTTTCTGAATTGGAGACTCGGCTCCGCACCCTGGAAAATCCCATAGCTAGCCAGGCCCCTGTAGTCGGTGCGGACCATGGTAGCTTAGCCGCCGTTAGCTCCCCCCAGCAGATCCCGAGCAGCAGGGAAAGCAGGCTGGTTGGGTGACTGTGAGGAGGAAGCGTAGTCCAAAACAGAAGCCCCGGGTACACCACCAACCTGTTCACGTCTCTAACCGTTTTTCTCCACTCGGCGACACACCCGCCGAGGAACAAACTCTGGTTATTGGGGACTCTGTTTTGAGAAACGTGAAGCTAGCGACACCAGCGACCATAGTCAAATGTCTTCCTGGGGCCAGAGCAGGCGACATTCACGGAAATTTGAAACTGCTGGCTAAGGCTAATCGTAGATTTGGTAAGATCGTTATTCACGTCGGCAGTAATGACACCCGGTTACGCCAGTCGGAGGTCACTAAAATTAATATTGAATCGGTGTGTGACTTTGCAAAAACAATGTCGGACTCTGTAGTTTTCTCTGGGCCCCTCCCCAATCAGACCCGGAGCGACATGTTTAGCCGCATGTTCTCCTTGAATCGCTGGCTGTCGGAGTGGTGTCCAAAAAACAACGTGGGCTTCATTGATAATTGGGAAAGTTTCTGGGGAAAACCTGGTCTTGTTAGGAGAGACGGCATCTATCCCACTTTGGATGGAGCAGCTCTCATTTCTAGGAATCTGGCCAAATTTATCAACCCTCCTAAAACCTGACTACCCAGGGTTGAGACCAGGAAGCAGAGTTCCAGTCTTACACGCCTCTCTGCAGCTTCTCTCCTCCTGCCATCCCCCCAAAACCTCATCCCCATAGAGACGGTGCTTGCTCCCAGACCACCAAAAAACAAACTTAAAATCAGCAGAAAACTGTTTAAGCATAAAAATTCAAAAACAATAAATAATATAGTTTCATCAACTGCACAAAAGAATAAAACAATTAAATGTGGATTATTAAACATTAGTTCTCTCTCTTCCAAATTACTGTTAGTAAATGATTTAATAATTGATCAACATATTGATTTATTGTGCCTTACAGAAACCTGGTTACAGCAGGATGAATATGTTAGTTTAAATGAATCAACACCCCCGAGTCACACTAACTGTCAGAATGCTCGAAGCTCAGGTCGAGGAGGTGGCGTAGCTGCAATCTTCAATTCCAGCTTAGTGATTAATCAAAGACCCAGACAGAGTTTTAATTCTTTTGAAAGCCTGACTCTTGGTCTTGCCCACCCTAATTGGGAAATTCAAAAACCTGTTTTATTTGTTATTATCTATCATCCACCTGGTCCTTACTCAGAGTTTCTGTCTGATTTCTCAGACTTTTTATCTGATTTAGTGCTCAGTTCAGATAAAATCATTATAGTGGGTGATTTTAACATCCATGTAGATGCTGAAAATGACAGCCTCAACACTGCATTTAATCTATTATTAGATTCAATTGGCTTCTGTCAAAATGTAAAGGAGCCCACCCACCACTTTAATCATACTCTGGATCTTGTCCTGACATATGGCATTGAAACTGAAGACCTAACAGTATTCCCTGAAAGCCCCCTCCTGTCTGATCATTTCTTAGTAACATTTACATTTACTTTAATGGATTACACAGCAGTGGGGAATAAGTTTTATTACAGTAGAAGTCTTTCTGAAAGTGCTGTAACTAAGTTTAAGGATCTAATTCCTTCATTATTATGCTCTTCAGTGCCATGTGCCAACACAGTGCAGAGCAGCTACCTAAACTCTGCTCCCACTGAGGTAGATTATCTCATCGATAGTTTTACATCCTCATTGCGTACGACTTTGGATACTGTGGCTCCTCTGAAAAGGAAAGCCTCAAATCAGAAGTGCCTGACTCCGTGGTATAATTCACAAACGCGCAGCTTAAAGCAGATAACCCGTAAGCTGGAGAGGGAATGGCTTCTCACTAAAGTAGAAGATACTCATTTAGCCTGGAAAAAGAGTTTGTTGCTCTATAAAAGAGCCCTCCATAAAGCTAGGACATCTTACTATTCATCATTAATTGAAGAAAATAAGAACAACCCCAGGTTTCTTTTCAGCACTGTAGCCAGGCTGACAAAGAGTCAGAGCTCTGTAGAGCCGAGTATTCCTTTCACTTTAACTAGTAATGACTTCATGGATTTCTTTACAAATAAAATTTTAGACATTAGAGGAAAAATTATTCAAAACCATCTCCAAGGTTTATCTTCATGTTCGGCTGCTTTCAGCACTGCTGGTATTTGTTTAGACTCTTTGGCTCCAGTTCATCTTTTGGAGTTAACTTCAATAGTTACTTCCTCCAAACCATCAACATGTTTATTAGATCCCATTCCTACTAGACTGTTCAAAGAAGTCTTTCCAATTATTGATGCCTCAATCTTAAATATGATCAATCTGTCTTTATTAGGTGGCTATGTACCACAGGCCTTCAAGGTGGCAGTAATTAAACCGCTACTTAAAAAGCCATCGCTTGACCCAGCTGTCTTAGCTAATTATAGGCCAATCTCCAACCTTCCTTTTCTCTCCAAAATCCTTGAAAGAGTAGTTGTAAAACAGCTAACTGATCATCTGCAGAGGAACGGTTTATTTGAAGAGTTTCAGTCAGGTTTCAGAATTCATCACAGTACAGAAACAGCATTAGTGAAGGTTACAAACGATCTTCTTACAGCCTCTGACAGTGGACTCATCTCTGTGCTTGTCCTGTTGGACCTCAGTGCAGCTTTTGATACTGTTGATCATAACATTTTATTACAGAGATTAGAACATGCCATAGGTATTAAAGGTACTGCACTGCAGTGGTTTGAATCATATTTATCAAATAGACTCCAATTTGTTCATGTAAATGGGGAGTCGTCTTCACACACTAAGGTTAATTATGGAGTCCCACAGGGTTCTGTGCTAGGTCCAATTTTATTTACATTGTACATGCTTCCCTTAGGCAGTATTATTAGAAAGCATTGCATCAATTTCCATTGTTATGCAGATGATACTCAGCTTTATCTATCCATGAAGCCAGATGACACACATCAGTTAGTTAAACTGCAGGAATGTCTTAAAGACATAAAGGCCTGGATGACCTCTAATTTCCTGCTACTAAATTCAGATAAAACTGAAGTTCTTGTACTCGGCCCCACAAATCTTAGAAGCACAGTGTCAAACCAGATACTTACTCTGGATGGCATTACTTTGGCCTCCAGTAACACTGTAAGAAATCTTGGAGTCATTTTTGACCAGGATATGTCCTTCAATGCACATATTAAACAAATATGTAGGACGGCTTTTTTACATCTGCGCAATATTTATAAAATTAGAAACATCCTTCTCAGATTGACGCTGAAAAGTTAATCCATGCATTTATTACTTCTAGGCTGGACTACTGTAATTCATTATTATCAGGCTGTCCTAAAAACTCGCTGAAAAGCCTTCAGCTGATCCAAAATGCTGCAGCTAGATTACTGACAGGGACTAGAACGAGAGAGCATATTTCTCCCATATTGGCTTCTCTTCATTGGCTCCCTGTTAAATCTAGAATAGAATTTAAAATCCTTCTCCTAACATACAAGGTCTTGAATAATCAGGCCCCATCTTATCTCAAAGACCTCATAGTACCGTATCACCCAAATAGAGCACTTCGTTCTCAGACTGCTGGCTTACTTGTGGTTCCTAGGATACTTAAAAGTAGAATGGGAGGCAGAGCCTTCAGCTTTCAGGCCCCTCATCTGTGGAACCAGCTCCCAGCTTGGATTCGGGAGACAGACACCCTCTCTATTTTCAAAATTAGGCTTAAAACTTTCCTTTATGATATAGCTTATAGTTAGGGCTGGATCAGACGACCCTGAACCACCCCTTAGTTATGCTGCTATAGGCCTAGGCTGCTGAGGGGGGTCCCATAATGCACTGTTCCTTCTCATTCACCTTTATTTACTTGTTTATACTTCACTCTGTATTTAATCATTATTATTAATCTCTGGCTCTCTTCCACAGCATGTCTTTTGTCCTGTCTCTCTCCACTCAGCCCCAACCGGTCGCAGCAGATGACTGCCCCTCCCTGAGCCTGGTTCTGCTGGAGGTTTCTTCCTGTTAAAAGGGAGTTTTTCCTTCCCACCGTCGCCAAGTGCTTGCTCATAGGGGGTCGTTTTGACTGTTGGGTTTTCTCTGTGTTATTGTAGGGTCTTTACCCACAATACAAAGCGCCTTGAGGCGACTGTTTGTTGTGATTTGGCGCTATATAAATAAAATTGAATTGAAAATTGAATTGAATTGATGTTAATGCCAGAGGAAGTCTGGAACACTTTCGCTACTGAGTCAGGAGAGTGTTGGCCACTTTTACGCAATATGCAGCTCAGCACTCGACAACTCCATTCTGTAACTTTATGTGGGCTGTCACTTCATGGCTAAATTGCTGTGGTTTCGTGCTGCTTCCACTTTGTATTAATATGACTTACAGTTGATCATGGAAGGGAGAAATTTCACAAACTGACCTATTGCAACAGTGGGATCCTATTACACTATCATGCTCAAATTCAGGGAACTCTTAGAATTAACCATCTTTTTATAAACATTTGCAAAAGCAGAGAGCATGGGTGCATATTTGATTTTAAACACCTGTGGCAATGAGACATCTGAATTCTTTAAGATTAACACGTGTGGCCCAATACTTTTGTTCATACCGTGTACATGGAATACTAATTTTTGCAAGCAAAAAGAAAAAAGAAAATGCACTTACACAAAAACTGATCACCCGATGTCTTAAAGGGTTCTTTTATTACCACTGAACACTGAAGATAAAAATGGGACAGACCTGTCCCACAAAGACATTGAGCTTAACTGTCAGCTACATACAATTTAGATGGGTGAGTTATATAGAAATTCCATCACGCTTGTCATTAAAGGGAAAATAGCCAGAGACCAAAATCATTTTTGTGCCACACTGTAATCATGTTTATTTATACTTTTGGTGACTGACCTGCTTCTAAAGCCAATCTCGAGTGGCCGTTTGTGGAGCAGCCATTTTGGCACTTTGTTGTTCGCTTTAATTTTTCAGCCCCAGAGGTTGCTGCTTGGTCTAGATGCAAATACAAAAGCCAAATATTGCTGAGCAGATCAAAGCATGACACAAATATTATGGAGTGGATGGTGATTCTGTGGTTATTTCCATCATGACAGCATGCTAATTCTCTATGCTTTGCTCTTTATGCTGCAGTTTAGAATACCAACAATCACATTTACAAATGCACCATGATCCCATGCACTACGCAACAATAAAATAAGCACCACAGTTATCAACTGAGTAAAATTCCAAAGGTCCTAATAAGAGGCATAATTAACACCAAGAAAAGAATAATTGCATTACATACACAGATATTGACACTATTTTGTTTATCCCATAGTGAAGAATGATGGCAAAGAAAATGCTATCCACCCAAACTGAAACTTTATAGCTGAAGTATGAAAATGCTACACTTTGAGTATTACTATAAACTGTAAATGACCAGTGCTGCAAAAGCTTGATAGATATTAGTCTAATGAGGATGGATTATTATTGACCTGTGAGCATATTCTGAGCCTCCTGTTTACACTTAACTGAGTTCTGTAAATAAACACTTATTAGCACACTTATTTTTAATCAACTGGCTCAAAACAATAATTAGCATATGATTTTTATTAATATGGAAGTGGGTCACCAACGTCAGTCATTAAGTAAATGAAATGCTGACTTGTTTTCGGTTCTTGGTTGGATTTGATGTGACATGATAGACCGAGAAAACATAGAGGGAAGAGGAGAGCCAGCTTAATATGCAAATGAACAACCAACACAGCTGAAAAACAAGTATCCTCCTGCAGTAAAAGGCATACTGATGTGTCTGATATTTACAGTCTTAGGAAACTTGACACTAGAAAGTTATTAAAAATTAAATTAATAAGTTTAATTATGTGCTAAAATTACACAACTGTCCAAAAGCCAACCTTATTTTGCTCATAATATACAAGGAAAACAGAAATAGGTGCAGCAGTTATTATTTGTTGTTCGTTTGTTTTTTAAATATGTGTAAAAATACAGTAAATAAAGCAAGAACAATTCTGATGACCTTGAGAGTCGATATTTGGTTTGACCACCTTTATTATTCAATACAGCCTGAACTCTCTGAGGCAGCTTTTTCTAATTTCTTTAAGTAGTCTTCAGGAATAGTTCTCCAGGCTTCGTGAAGGACATTCAAAGCTCTTTGTAGTGCTTTCCCGACCAACTCTGTACAGATTGACAGAATAAAGTCATCTCTCCATCAGAGCTGTTGCCACAGATTTTCAGTCCAGTTCTTGTGTAATTTGGCATACCTCAGATTTTTCTTCCTGTTTCCCTTCCTTAAGAATGGCACAGCCATAAAAGACACACGAAGAAGATAAAGGAACCTATCTTGCCAGCAATACATTATTTGAACCTGTGATAGAACAAACTGCATTTTCTATCCTGCTAAAGCACCTCTGCTCTTTTTTTTATTCAGAATTTATTTGGATTAAAAGGGTAATGGATTGTAGTAATTCAAGGATACACTCTATATTTCTCCTATAGCTGAGAATTATAGCAGACTCTGCTTTATCAGCTGAATTTTGGAGGCCTGGAAGAATATTATCAGGTCGACTTATGGTCTCAATCCCAAAGCTGTATACCATTAAATGTAGAAATTATATTGTCTTAGACTTATAATAACGGGCAGACTGTAAAGACAGGACAGTTGGATAAAATAGTCTGAAGACTGGATGGGAATTTACAAATGGGATTAGAAATTGAAAATGGCTTAAAGAGTAAAGGGATAATTTTAAAAAAAAGGAAATTAGTCATCACTGGTGGTAAACTGCAATAATAAATTTTCTCCCTAAAGAAGTAAAGAAGCTTAATTTTTTTTTCATGAGAATAACTGGAATAGGGAGCATGAAAACAGCAAATATTACATGAGGACTGTCTGTACTGAAACTTTGATACTGTGGCAGAATGATCAAGGTCCCCAGAGCTGAGGTCTGTGCTATGAAGTTCAACATACCCAGGATATATTTTCCTTTTCTAATCTGGCTATGAGCACTCTTATATGAAAGGGCTGGCCTTGGCAGCATATGGACAGGTCCACTGGCAGCAGAGTCATTTTTTTAAAGGAAGACAAAACTATAATTTTAGAAAATGTATTGATTAAAAGAGGTTAAACACATAATATAGACTGAAAACAACACAGTAGCTGCAGAGAAATTAGTGGTGTGCATGTTTAATAGGAAAAGCTCTATGCAGTAGTATAGTATTATTTTATATATATATATATATATATATATATATATATATATATATATATATATATATATATATATATATATATATATATATATATATATATATATATATATATATTATATTATTATAGTATATATAGTATGCATTCATGTGCACTTGAAGGGCTTTAGCCCTGTATTGGTAAAGACTAGTCTCCAAAAAACAAACAAGAAATCAAGGAATAAAGTTCATTCTAAGAATATATATTTATTACTGATCTGATGATCATCAATGAACGACAGACACTTTAGATATGTGGTGTAAGTCACCATGGTGACATACCTCTGACCAGAGGCTTCAAACTACAGCTTCTGGTCAGAGAGAACTCTTTTTCCTGAAGCTTTATTTTTGTCAATGCATCATTTACAGCTGAAGCATCTTAGGCGGAAACCTCTGAGTGGTTATTACGATGAGGAAGAATAATTATAGTAGTCAAAATTCCAGCACCTGACTATTATACTTGAAAAACCTTGAACCTGCCATTTAACCAAAACGGTGTGTATTTTGTGTAGTTCAAACTAATGAAATGTATTTGTGTACTTGTGTGCTCCATTTTCGTAGCAGATACTGAAAGTAATCAGTTCTGAAAATCATGAAAATCATTTGCATCAAACAAGGACAGAGTCTGATGTGCTTTAGAGTGAGCCTACATGTTGCTACTATAGCACCCTTGGTCCCTTGGCCCCAGATTCACCCCTTTGCTTGTGACAGACAGTTTTGAAACACTAAGGTGGTAACAGACAAAATATCACTAACCAATCGTTGATGTGGTTTAGTTTATCTTTTGTAAACAGTCTGATTTTGAATTTCCATATGAAAAGCAGAAGAGTTTCAAATAGCTTTTATGATGCTTTTGCTCTATTTAGCTGTGCAGTGAAAAAGTGAACTTGTTTGATGGATGTAGCTTCTGGGTTTAAGATTTTAAGCCAGCATGTAAGTGTCTTAAACCTGCATTCTTTTTAATGGCTACCAGGGCGCAACCCTTGTGGTTGAAAAAATACTTTGGGCTTTATAGAAGTCCTCAGCTCCTTTTTTCCCGTGACATCAGTAAACACTGTTGACTTTATGGGCTCATTTGCTTATTTCATGTCACATTAAATCAACACTCGAGTAAACACCAGAGTAAAACTGATCAGATGAGTATACACAGTATATCCATCGAACCCTTGGTTCACTGTTAGATATATTAGATCCTGCATGCTATTGTAAGCTGATAACTCTAAATATAAAGTTTAAATTGGACATTTGTATTAGAAAGACCCTGAAGGTAGTGCGATCAGTCATACGATGTGATGTCACATTACCCAAACTCAGATGTTCCATTTAAACTTAAATACCTGATTTTCTGCTATCATACTGACAGACAGTAAACACATAACTGGATAGAAAAATACACTATTAATCATGGATTGATCTCCCCAGAGCCTGGACCAACATTACTGAAGCAGTGTGGGATCATCTTGACAGAGAACAGAACAAAAAGGCGGCCAGCATTCAAAGAAGAGCTTTGAATGTCCTTCAAGAAGCCTGGGGAACTATTCCTGGAGACTACTAAAAGAAATTCCAAGAAAGCTGCCTCAGAGAGTTGAAGAATAAAGGTGATCATACCACATATTGACTTTCAAGCTCATTCTTGCCTTATTTACTGTATTTTTATATATGTTTGCACATTAAAAAACAAACTGCTGCACCTATTTCTATTTTCTTAGTAAAACATAACGAAATGAGGGGTGGCTTTTGCACAGTAGTGTAATTTTAGCACATTAATTAATTGTGTGCAAAATAACTACTCCTGAAAAGTACTGAAATCGCATGAAATCTTGTTTAAAAGATTTCAGGCTATGTTAGGTTCACCTTAGTGACACCAGGGAAGCCACGATTCTTGCCATGCACATACTTTATTTACAGTATGTACAGATTGGAGAGAAACTTTGCCCCGCTGACATTCCTCTGCCTTTCCAGACAGCCAAGTGTCCTGCTGTGTCCACTGCCAACCAAGCACTCTTCCACCCTTACCACTACAATAAGGCAGAGAGCATAATTAGTTGCCGCACACGTGAAAATGTGTGCCGTTCGCTCCGCGGGCGAAACGTCCTCAGCTGTCCTGCCCCACCTGTCCCTCCTGCAGCTGAGCCACAAACCCCACCCTGCTGCCTCAGTGGTCAGATCAAATACTGTGTTTAAAGCTTATGAGAATTTTGCAGACTTTGTTTTTGCCTTCCATACTGTATTTCCATATATATTTGCATGTGTTTCAATAAACTACTGCACCTATTTCTCAATATCCTACTAAAATAAGATATGAAGGATGGCTTAAGACTTTTGCACAGCACTGTATATAATATGTCCATAGCAACAGTCAATAATATTAATAATCTCTGTACTCCAGTAAATGTCAGAGGATGCTTTTTTTGTGTTGCATTTTGTGGCGAGCTTTAATATATGTGTATGTGCTTCTGTGTGTGTTGCTACTTTTGATTGGCAGCTCTATGCTAGTGGGGGTTAGTCTACCGCTGAGAGGAGGCTAGTCAAGAAAAGCAGAAATCAGCATGAAAGCAACAAATCACACACACACACACACACACACACAGACGCACACACACACACACACACACACACACACATTTCCATATGCAGTACCCCTGACTACATGTATACATAAAAGGGGAAAGTGTGAGTACACGTGTTTGCATTTAATATCAAACACAACCATGTGTGTGCATCATAGAGTGCATATGCATACAGTCACATTTTTAGATCAGGATACAGTATGTCAAGTTTTTAATGGGCACCTCTGAAAGTCTGAGGTTTTCTCTGTGATTCTTTTCCCCCAATTTTGCAAAAGAGAAAAAAAACTGCTTCACACTGAGTCTCACACACACACACAAACGCACACAGACACACACTTTATTCACTCCCTCTGTCAACCCTGAGGTCAAGTGTAATAATGATGTTCCAATGAAATTCCCAGATTCAACTAGCCTCTACTCAACATTTAAAAGCACTTGACCAATCCATTTTAATTAGCTGACATACAGTATGTTCATGTACTGAAAGCTAGCCCAGACAATAATTTACACTCTTCACAAGCTGAATGGAAGTGCTTTGTTTTGACCCTTGTATCCTTTACCATTTGCCGCTTGCCATTCAGAGCAATTGTGACAGTAGAAATTTGACACGAAAACATTATATGTCTCTGGAATTCCCCCCCCTAAACTGAATCACTTGTGTAATGATAGAGAGAATGTATAATGCACAGATTTTAACACCCTCCAATGAAAAAATCTGCAATTCAGAGTCATATAAATAGTGCAGTCTTGACTTGAAAAGCATTACAAAAAATAGAGACAATACATTATTTACCTGAATGGCTCAGCACCTGAGTAACGTTATTTTCTTTCATGCCAAGGTCAATACCACTCTCATATCTGTGCTGAGATGAGCTTCTACAGCTCAACTTAACACAGTGGTTCTCAAACGTTTTTTGGCATGCTCCACTTCAGAAGCAGAAAAATAAAACTTTTCAATCAATAAACTTAAAAAAAAATCTAATTTGTATTTAAGTGAAATAAAGGTCATTGCAAATAGAATGGATGGACTGGCATTTATAGATGATTTTCTAGTCTTAGTGACCACTCAAAACGCTTTGCACTGTGAGCCACATTTACCTTTTTCGCACAGGTCTTTATGCTGTGCACTTAAGTGGTTATCTAACTTGTGTCCATAAACAAGCTCAAGAATCACCAATAATGTTAACGTCAATATCTTGAAGCCAGAGTACTCTGAGTAAAACCACACAGGCACAGGAGATCATGTAAAATCCACACACAGACCCCAGCCAGGAGATTCAAACCAAGAATCATTCCTTCAGTTTAGTTTCACCCCATATTTTTTTCATTGGTCTTCCACGCCATGCCTGTAGAGACTCTATGCCCTGCCATGAGAGCCAGCCCTGCAGTCTGAGAACCACAAGCAAAAGTTGGAAGCAAGGGGAAACCTGGCAAGTAAGAAACTGGCCTACTAGCACGTGCAAAGCGTACTGATTAACACATCTTACTTAATCTACATAAAAGCTAATGTGTCACAAAGTTTCTCAATTGCAAAAAAAAATAAAAAATTGCTCTATCCAAGTTGTTATACCCTGGTATGAGTCTTTATTGCAAGCTGCTAGCCCCATTTTCATGTTAACTGTACCGACGTGAAATTATTACAATCTTTTTTCCTGTAATATGCATATTCTTTAGACGCAGATCATAAAAAGCCACACAGGTTTATCCCTGCATCTGTCCTTTATTTTCTAGTTTAAAGACACAAAATGCATCATGAGTGAGGGTTTTTTTTCTTTTCTTTTTTTTTATACCTTGTCTCTAAATGACACTCATTTTAGTTGTTGCTATGGAGATTCAACTAGATATGTAGTTTCAATCTCCGTCTGTGTAAGTGTGTCATCAGTTTTAAGCTTTAAGTATATGTGCACCCACATTCACTGAGGATGCACAGGAACTGCGGGATGTGCTTTGATTGCCGTTAATGTGTTTGTCTGAACATGCATGTGTGAGAATATGAGCTTGCAAGTGCAATGCAGTGTGAGCAAATTTCTGCATTTGTGTCAGTGCATATTTGTGTGTGTTTGTGTGTGTATGTGAGCGTCTGTACTTCTGAGATAAGAACATGGTGCTATTGCAGAAAAAAGGCCCTGTGGGAATAGTGGACACAGTTATCAAGCAGCCCGAGACCCTGACAAGGCGTCAAGGCTGTGGAAATAATATAACATGAGGATGAATAAAAGAAAACCTTAATAACATTATCTGTGTTGCTTTCGTTAATTCTCTCCCTTGCTCTCATTCTTTTTCGTACATTCACTCCCCCGTACTCATGACTTTGGCTTTCATGTGCGTACCTATCTTTGACACACCAAATCTCTTTTACCGTGGAATTTACATGAAACCAGAACCAAGAGTAGTGGTGATGGGAGGTACTGGATTCTTTGCAATAACAAATTAGAGGATTTTTATTTTGGATATTTCCTTCTTTAAGAAAGCCTACGTGCATTAAGCAAAAAAAAAAAGAAAAGAAAAAACACTAACAAAGCAAACAAACAAACAAATGAATGAAAAAACAATGAGATTAGAGATTTTGAAACAAGAGTAGTGCATTCTTTTCAAACAAGGCGAGCCAAAATTTGCAATTGTTCACTGAATCCTATTTTGAAAGTCAAGAGACTTTTTAAAAAATATTTTTCATTTTGCCTTCAGAACTGCTCCATAAGTGACTGACCAGCGTGTCATCTTCCCCAGGGTTTCAACTACTGCTGCTTTAGCAAAGCCACTAGCATCTCACAGATATGTACAAGGTATCCTTTGGTGTTTGGTGCTATGACACAGCAGGTTATGGCAGCAGTGAGACAGGTTTCTCACCACTGACTCATTGCATATGCTTGCGAAGGACCTCCTGACCTCAAATTTAAATGCACTGGATATAAGGGACCAAGCAAATGATGCACACAGGTGTATTGTTCAAAAACCTGGTTTCTTTTACCCAAAAGCACAAATGAAAAAGGAGCCTGAGCTAGTGCGTGAGGTTGAGAGATACCAGCTAGATATAGTTGGGCTCACCTCAATGCATGGCCTGGGCTCTGGAACCAATCTCCTGGAGAGGGGCTGGACTCTGTTCCAGTCTGGAGTTGCCCTCGGTGAGAGGTGGCGAGTAGGGGTGGGTATTCTTATATCCCCCCGGCTTGCTGCCTGTACATCTGAGTTTTCACCGGTGGACGAGAGGGTTGTTTCCCTGCGCCTTTGGGCCGGGGAACAGGTCCTGACTGTTGTTTGCACTTATGCAGCAAATGACAGTTCAGAATACTTACCCTTTTTGGAGTTGCTGGGTGGGAGGCTCGAAGGGGCTCCGTCCAGTGACTCCATCGTCTTGCTGGGAAACTTCAACGCTCACGTGGACAATGACAGTGACACCCTAGGTTGCAGGTCAATGATCAATTTTGTAATCGTATCACCAGATCTGCGGCCGTATGTACTGGATACTTGGGTGAGGAGAGGAGCTAAGCTGTCAACTGATCACCACCTGGTGGTGAGTTGAATCAGGTGGCGGGTGAAGATGCTGGACAGACCTGGCGCACCTAAAAGTATTGTGAGGGTGCGCTGGGAATGCCTGACAGAAGCCCCAGTTTGCGAGATCTTCAATTCCCACCTCCGGCAGAACTTCGACAGCATTCCAAGGGAAGCTGAGGACATTGAGTCCGAATGGACCATGTTGAGCACTTCCATTGTTGAGGCCCCTGTTGTGGTGGTAACCCCCAAACCAGATGGTGGTCACCAAAGGTGAAGGGAGCCATCAAGCTAAAGAAGGAGTCCTATCAGGCTTGGTTAGCCTGTGGGACTCCGGAGGCAGCTGAGAGGTATCGGCAGGCCAAGCGAAACGCAGCTCAGGCAATGGCCGAAGCAAAAACTTGGGTGTGGGAGAAGTTCGGTGAGGCTATGGAAAAAGACTTTGGGACGGCATCGAAGCAATTCTGGCAAACCGTCAGGCTATAGTTGGATGGTGGAAGGAATACTTTGAGGACTTCCTGAATCCCACTGACACATCTTCTGTAGTGGAAGCAGAGTCTGGGGACCAGGGGGATGATATGCCCATCACCGGGGGTGAGGTCACTGAGGTGTGGCAGGGCCCCTGGGGTGGACAAGATTCGCCCTGAATTATTGAAGGCTTTGGATGTTGTAGGACTGTCTTGGTTGACATGCCTCTGCAACATTGCGTGGAGATCTGGGGCAGTGCCACTGGATTGGCAGACCGGAGTGGTTGTCCCCATCTTTAAGAAGGGAGACAGAAGGGTGTGCTCCAACTTCTGGGGAATCACACTCCTCAGCCTCCCCGGTAAGGTCTATGCCAGGGTGCTGGAGAGGAGGGTCCTCCTGTTAGTCGAACCTCGGATCCAGGAGGAACAATGAGGTTTTCGTGGAACGCTGGACCAGCTCTTTATCCTCTCAAGGATATTCGAGTGTGCGTGGGAGTTTGCCCAGCCAGTCTACATGTGCTTTGTGGACTTGGAGAAGGCATTCGACCGTGCCCCTCTGGGTATCCTGTGGGAGGTCCTGTGGGAGTGTGGGGTGCCTGGCCTGTTGTTGTGGGCCATTCGGTCTCTGTACAACCCCACTGAGAGCTTGATCATTATAGCCGGTAATAAGTTGGACTCATTTCCTGTGGGTGTTGGACTCCTTCAGGGCTGCCCTTTGTCACCGATTCTGTTCATAATTTATATGGACAGAATTTCTAGGCATAGCCAGGTGGTGGAAGACTTCTTCCTTGGTGGTCTGAGAGTGAGGGAGCTTAGTATAAAAGCTGTCGATTTACCGGTCGATCTATGTTCCTACCCTCACCTATGGTTACAAGCTTTGGGTAGTGACCAAAAGAATAAGATCGCGAATACAAGCGGCAGAAATGAGTTTACATTGAAGGGTGGCTGACCTCTCCCTTAGAGATACACATCAAAAGGAGCCAATTGAGGTGGCTCAAGCATATGATTAGGATGGCTCCTGGCCGCCTCTTGGGTGAGGTATTGCGGGCATGTCCCACTGCAACAAAACTGAAAGTGCAACAGAAATGAGAGTGAGAAACCATAATGAATTTTAGCAAAGTGTTATTTATTATCGTGGATATGGCCATCACACTCTTCACACTCAAGTGTCATTATTGAATGCACTGGGCTAATGATGTGAAGGGCCATGTTTAAACCCAACCATCCATATATCCTTAAGCCTAACCAAAAGTTAAAAAAAATAAAAAATAAAAAGCAACAGTAAAAAGAGTGAAAACAAATCACTCTGTTGGCCTCCAGTGTCTCAGGCACAGACACCAAAAGATCTGTTGTTTCTCTCTTTGTAATTATGCAAGTATTTGACAGCCTGGGATGAAACAAGCTATTCTAAAGCTTGTTTCAACATCTGTTTCAACATCCGGAGTTAGATTAACTATTTTATCTCTCTCAATTACAACCTCAGTTAATCCTGTTAACACTGCTACTCTTGGGTATGGAAAGTTTAATTGAACTCTTTGAATTTTCATGACTTCTGCAAATCTTAAACCCACTCCTTGCAAAGTCATGGCTGTGCAAAGAAGTGGCCATGGACCTTTGGGCTCTCTGTTAATTTTCTCAATGCCTTATGGAACCTTTTTTGAGAAAATGTTAGTCTTTTATAGTAATAACTCTTTTTTTTATAGAGTTTGGCTGCCTGTATTCATGAATTTATTTGTGGTTTTCTCCACATTTTCCCATTTAAAACACTGAATTTCTATTACTTATTTTCATGAACACACTCAAAAACCTTGGGCAGTAGTTTGGGCATATGATGCTTGTATGCAATCAAACATTAAGTATAAAGTACTTTTTGAAATAAGATGAAAAAAGTTACAAAATCTTGGAAACTGCAGCCAGGTGGTGAGTGCTGCACTGACTGCAATTCCCTCTCCATGGGAAAACACGTGTCAGCAAGCAAACAGCAAATCTACATCTAATCAACAAAAATGAGTGAAAAAGTCATTTAACAATCATGATGCCCTGCTAGGATTCCTGACAAGTCCTTGGCGCCTGGCGAGATCCAGGCAGGTCAGCTGCAGTGTGCAACAGAGGTAACTCAACTCAAGTTGAAGTTGTTTTAATTGGCAGAGCTGCTCAGTGTATACTGCACTGCAGCAGCTGGAAGGAAGATATCTGGGCAAGCAGTCTGATTCACTTAGTGGAACTAACAAGTGGTTTTCAGCCCAGCAACGTCTTAGTTGCAGGTTACAACTTTCAAGTAAAGTATGAAATACCTAATGTATTTATTTAATATTTCTTTTCTCTCCCAAAACACTTTTTTTCAATGTATTGAAGTGGAATGACTTATTAAAAAACATTAAATCTGCATTTTGAATGCATTAACTTCCCTCAAGGGCACTGAGTGCATTCTTAAAAGGCTGAACATCTGGAATGGTTAGGTGAACGCTTGGCTGATTTATGACAGTGGCATTGCTGGTTTAGATCTGCTCGTACATAAGTGGTAATGTAATAATAAATTTAAAATAGATTAAAATTGTGGATGATTCAGTGTAATGTTTATTCAAACCAAAACAAGGAGAAGAGTTCAAATATACCTGAATAATTGTTTATGTGAAAGGCTTCCACCTCCTAAAATTCCCAAACTGAAACAAAAGTGGAGTTACAAATAAACAAATGATGGTGTGGAAGTCAAATGTCTATGTAGATACAGTGTATCAGTGTCACACTCAATCACAGAGTAGGCCTGCCCTAAACCATGCCTCTCTTTATCATCCTTTTTGAGGCTGTGTTCAGTAATAATTTAAACTGGCATTTGAGACCAAAAACTTGAGAGGTATGTGTTCACTGAGGTCATAAATCAAGGTAGGCAAGGGCTATTTTCCCATATACTTCTATTCAATTGTGCACTTAGAGGAGTAACTCTTACTGTTAGAAAGAGCATTGTTTTTGGGCAGTTCTCCATTAACTTAATTTTTCAGACCAAGAAACCACACTCACCTGACACACTAGTAGTCACACCTTGATAGTACCAGGTTAGACCCCCCCTTTTGCCTTCTGAACGGCCACAATTCTTTGTGGTATAGATTCAAACATTCCTCAGAGAATTTGGTCCATAGTGACACAGTTGCTGCAGATTTGTTGGGCTGCACATACATGATGTGAAGCTACTTTTCCACCACATCCCAAAGGTACTCTATTGGAGTGAGATCTGGTGACTGTGGAGGGCATTTGAGTACAGTGAACTCATTGCTGTGTTCATCTCAGTTTGAGATGAGTTGAACTGCCCCCTGCTGGAAGCAGTCATTTGAAGATGTCTACACTGTGATAAAGGTAGGATCACTCAGGTAGGTTGTGGTATTTAAATGATGCTCAGTTGGCATTAAGAGGCTTGAAGTGTGTCAAGAAGGTATCCCACACACCAACACACCACCAGATCAGCAGTTTCTGAAATACTAAGACCAACAACCATGCCTTTCTTCCCCATTCTCATTCGCAGCAGGTTGTCTTGTTGCCTAAATGCGTTGTGTTGCTGTTATGTTACTGGTTGATTAGATATTTGCATTATTGAGTGGTTAAACAGGTGTAGTATATGTGAGTATATGTACATTTTATATGTGAAGTTTACAGTCACGCTGCTCTCTGTGCGTGCATTTGTAATGGATATGTACTGTATTGCAGAATCTAATTTTCAGAGTTTAAAAAAGATACAATGAAAAATGTTTCAAAACTTGAGTTACTTTAAAGCAGATGGCTTTTTAAATGGTCACCACAAATTAGCTGTGCCTTCTGCTGGCTGTTGATTTTGTCTTTATAACTGTGAAATTTCCCATCTATACCATCCCACCACTATTGGCCCCCTGGCTGCCATATCCAATTGTAATGTTGTGTCATTTTCATGATTCATTCCTTTTTATTCTTCCACTATTACAAACACTTAGGGCATAACAAAAGACCTTTCCCTGGTGATATTGCTGGTAAAATGGCTGTTCAGCTAACCATTTAAAAGGTTTCATATCTTATCATGAGGCTGAAAATTAATATTCCAAAAGGTTTTATGACTACACACACATGCATGTTTATGGGTTCATTTGCCTCTTCTACTTTACACTATGCGTCACGTGTGCCGATGACTTCATTGGTGGGCACACATAAAAATTGTGTGTAATGATGCTTTTGGCAGCATTGTGCCTTATGAAACAATGGCCAAGGGCCTTCTGTGTCATCTGTTGCCACTCTCCATTACACCCACTAATTCATGTCAATTTAGGTCCCATTAATGAAGTATTACTATTGGCTTTATTACTTTATTAGATTTCTTGTATGTTTGCAAATTAGTACATTGCATAATTTTTCTCACTTATTCACTGTACTGAAATGAAAGAAATGAATTTCACTATTATTGTTATTTTGCATGTGCGCATCACAGGCCTCATACCTCCACACACAAATCATTTATCACAGCTATCCCATTACTGAATGAATGCGGAGAATACTATACCATCTGCTGGCTCTGCTGATGAATGCAGAGCAGTGCTCTGTTAGACTTCCATTTTTACCCCTCTGTTTATCTTGATTTGTGTCTCTGTTTCTCTCGCCTCCCTCTGGTTAAACTCAGGTCTGTTACTCACCCACCTTCTTGTGAGTCTAGATGCAATATTGGCAGAAAAGCTTATTTGCTTGGCTGACAAACATCGTGAAGGAAAGCTTGGTCTGTCAAATATTTGGGTGACTTTCCTGACTGACTGGGATATTTGGATGGGTGACGGTGGCCTGGCTGACCACCGAATGATGTAGGCTGCTTCGCAGCCCACAGATTGGCTGGCACTTAGCAACCCTGCTGTACGGCTGAGTGTCTGAACAAATGTCTGAGTGATTCATTGGTGGCTAGTTTAATAAATAAGTTAATATTTGGCTCTCTAGCTGAATGGCCACAAGACTACACTGTATGCCATACTGACTTCAAAGCTTGCCTGTAATCATATCACCTGCAATAATACTGTATACATTTTTACATGATATAAAAATGTATACAGTGCAAAAGCACTGTTATAGCAATGACTTCTGTTCACATTACCTAGTGTAGACAACAATGACACAAACCCAGGCATGTCTGAGTTCAAGAGCCGCATATCAGCCTCTGATGATGATGATGTAGCTAAAAAGGAAGCTACTTCAACAACCTCCAGCAAAGCACAGTACTTTGCAAAATATGTTAAACGTGGAAACAACAAACTTGTTTTACCACTTGAAAAAACACACCATCAAATACAAAAAGACTATGAAGGCATGGGAGGCTGGTGATATGCAACCTAAAAGTAAACAAATGACTCACCTGAGCACTCGCTAGCTGTGCTCCATATGACAGGAAGCCCAAACGGTGGATAAAATTAACTAATGTGGTTACATAGCGGCAAAGCAGGCCAACATACAAAATACACCATCACAAGTAGAAAATATGTTTCAGCTTAATTGTGCGATATTGTGCTGCTCCTGATGAGTTACAAGGTTAAATTACTTTAGGTTTTGTTAAACTTTGGGGAATTTAGGCAGTTATTTTATACTTTTACTTCAAATTATCAGGGAAAACACAACCTAGGCTACTACTAGTGCATACATTTGACTCATGCTGTGTCACTCGATGTAATGCTGTGTCACTACTATTTCACTATCATGCTGTTGCTGGCACCTTGTGTCAGTGGATTCACACTTAAAATTAGGAAGTAACTCATCATTGATAGCAGGTCATTGGAAAAGAAGGGTGGAAAATGCCCTTCATTTACTTACATCAATAAATTGTTCAGAATTTCTTTTTCTGTATGATCAGAAATATATATCTATATTATATTATTGTGATATTTTGTGCCCCTGTGTGGTATCATATTTTTTAATTTGAAATCCACCCATTTTTTTAATTTTCCAAGACCCCATTCGGATGTGTGAGTGAATTTTAAAAGCTTTACTGATGTTAAGTTAAATCATGCAGGGATCTACGGAGTGATTACACTGATACTTGTGAGGTCTTTAGATTTACCAGCCCATTCAATACTTTTACAGTAGCAAGATCATTCAGAAGCAGATCTACAGATCCATGTAATTTTTTTTAAGACAGCCTAACTGGAAAATCTTTGTTTGTTCTGCAAATTGGCTTTCTCTGCCTGCTGAATGAATTTGATTCAGCAGACAGTGGATCAATAACAGACTTTTGTAGCGAGCATTTTTCTCTCTGCCTTTTCCGTTAGTGAAGAAATGCTGAGTTGAGAGGCAAATAACGCTACTTAGGGTTGTTTCCTCAGTCTGCAGTTGAATGAGCCACTTACGAGCAAGTGTGTGTGTGTGTGTGCGTGTGTGCGTGTGTGTGTGTGTGTGTGTGTGTGTGTGTGTGTGTGTGTGTGGCAGTTTATTCTAGCTTTTGAGTGCTCTTACAATTTGATGAGCTGTTTATTTCTGTTGTGTGATGACTGGATTGCTCGGGCTAAATAGCCTTGGCTTTTGTCTCTCCTTTGTTTTTTTAAATTTGTTTCACAGCTGTTTTGTCACACACTTTTAACACTAAAAGAATAAATGGTAAACTGCCGTTCACGCGTTAAACATCTTGACTTTATCATTCAATTCTCACGTACGCCTTTAATGCACAATTATGTGTTGTTTTCTTCTGTGCTGCTAAACAAGATTCCTCCACCACAGAATGAAGTGGTCATGTCACAGCATCTTGAGCACCAACAGAAAAAAGCATCTACTCTTAAAAATGGCTAGCAAGTTACTTCAGTGGTGTTAAATAAACTGTTCCAGCCCCTTTTAACTGAGCCTGCTGAGAGACTTTATTATTCCTCTCCAGCAGCCCTGATACATTTTTTTTATTTATTATTATTTACTTGTGCCAAAATCTGTTTATGCCCCAAGGCTTTCTCAGCATCAGCCCCCATGGCCTCTTTTGCTTTGAAGTTAAAAGTCATGGTTGTTTGTGTGATAATACGTATTCAATTGTTGCTCAAAATAGTGTATGCCACATGGTGGCTGTGGCTCAGGAGGTGAAGCGAGTCATCCACTAATCATAAGGTCATTGGTTAGATCCCTGGCTCCTCCATTCAGCATGTTGAAGTGTCCTTGGATAAGATATTGAATTGCAAATAGCCTCAGATGTATCTATTGGTGCATGAGTGTTTGTGATAGGTAAAAGTATTTAAATGCATGTATTAAAGCATCGTATCAATGTGCATGTGTGAATGTGGCTTTTAGTGAAAACCTCTTTGAGTCCTGTAAGAGTAGAAAAACAATATAAAAGGACCAGAGAATTTGCTGGTGGTTTGAATACTGTATTTAGACATGTACTTAGGGCAAATATTTGAATTTCAATCTATTTTAGGGCTCAGACACACAGGCGACAATCCGGCAACCAATAGTCGTGAGAGAAAAATGCCTATTGCTGAACTAGTTGCTGGAGGTTGCCGGCAGTCACTGGTGTGAAATAATTTGTGTCATAATGAGATTCAAGAATACTCATTCAACCTCTCACTCACATTAGTAAAGTACAACAGTGTAATTTGTGTTAGAAAGAATTCATATGAGTACATGTTGAAGTGCAGTCACATTCTCACAGATCTGGAACAGTAAGAAAAAAGAGGTTATAAATGACTGCATGTGTGATAACAAACTTGGGGAAGGAGAAGCAGGAGGGCTTGAACTTTTGCAAAAACCTAGAGAATACCTAACGCAAAGGCCTTGCCCACTGAAACATTGCCTCAAGATACACAGACAACCCTAAGGGCATCTGCCTTTTCCTATTTACACAATATGTCGGCTTCAGTTACTTTTTTAAAATTCTTTTTTTTTCCTCCCCAGTTTCGTCTTTCTTACTCTCTCTTTCCAGATTATACTTTTTGTGCACCTTTTCAATACTACTATGTCTAACAAATGTTTTTCAAGTTGTTTGGCTGCTGTCTCCTTTCCTCCTCATTCTTTTCTCATTTCCATTCTTTCACTCCATATTTGCACAGCTGCCTTTATTTCCCCCCAAAACAACATGCCAACACAACCCAAGACCCATCAGGTTGTATTGTGGGTAAGTAAAATACAGTCATTAAACCATAATACAACCAGGCAGGGGGAGGTCTATCCATGACATGCCATGGCTGGTGCTTCATCAAGCTCTCACAGCAATAGGCAGAAAAATACTTTAAAATCTTATTAAGAGCAAAGCATGACCCTCTCAGACTAATCTTGCCTCACTCTTGTTGTTCTGTTTCTATAAAACTACATTTTAAAGTACACAGCTGTTGATATTGCGTCCCTCCTGTGGCTTCCGCGGGCAGGTTGCTTTGCTAAAAGATTTCACTTTCTTTGCCTGCTCTTTCTCTCTCTCTCTGTGTTTGCTCTCTCATACCTCCTGCATTGTTGTCTTTTACTTTGACTGTCTAGTTGTATCAATTTTGTAGTTCATTGTTATTGTGCATTGCATGCCTGTATTTTCCAGCTCTCATTTCTGTGTTCTCTATATTTTAAATAGTGTAACCTCTATTTTTATCCTCATTTTTTTCCTCCTTTGTAATCAAACTGCCTTAAATGCCTGTGAATTTAATATATCACATCGACTGCCTTCCACTTTTCTCTGATCAACTTAGTTGGCACTGTGCAATGACAGATTTCTTGCAGAGCATCAATTAGGCTTGTCACATAGCTGAGCTTGGCTCTTTTCACCCAAAACTGTCAGTCTTGCTGTGATTTTTCAGCGTTAATTCATGCACAGAATAACACACATAGAGACACGCAATGCAGAAACACATGCACATAAAGAATTTCCCCCCTTTCTTTTTTCTCCTGATGTCAAGAATAAACCAGGAATACTGGCACATAGCCAATAAAGTGGCCCAATAAAGCATTAGAGACATTCATCCATACTCTTTGGGTTATCTTCAAGTCATCACACCCAAGCAACTCTGAACTTAACTTTGGGGATTCATCTACAATAAAACTTGAAGAGATGATTAAGTCACTCTGAAATCAGACTGTGCCACTTTAATGTCTGCTTGGTGTTGTCAAACATGTTTTTTTTTTGTTTCTCCCAATAGATGATCCATCTCAATTCCACTTGTAAAATTCAAACATGTCAGCCTGCTGTGCTTGCCCTTTTTCTTTAAAAGCTGTCAAACTCTCTATGAGATTTCTGTGATCATGCTTGTCATATTGCTGAGCTTGTCTCTTTCTTTTCCCCAAAAGCTATTGACATCTCTGTGAGAGTTTTGTGTTCATTCACATACACAGTAAAACAAAGATGAGCAGTAACTCGAGCATAAGGCAAATTATGCAAGTCTTCAAAAACCCCACGCTGCATGTCATCACAAATTGGCCCTGCCTATATGTGCTCCAACATATGATGACCAAGTCACAGATGGCCCAACTGGCTATGTAATTGCAATGTATGTAAGCACCAACCAAGTTGCTTATAGAGGATTGGTAGAGTTGTGGCTTTATGACACTTCAGAGACAGACTCAAACATGTCTGTATATCTCTGCACTACACACGTCTTAAACAAAACATACAAACACACAGAACCACAACACTTGGCTACATAACTAATTAGAGCCACACTCCTGCTTCTCTCACCCACACATAAACACACACACATATAGTGCACTCGGCACATACAGTGCGCATGTACGTGTGAAAGATCCAATAGTATATGCACATGATTGGGAACCTATGCAGAGCTATGCTCTGACACATTTCCCCTCTCCCTTTTGACAGCCCAGCTTGTGTTAAGCAGCCTACTGAGAGCTGGTGTGAAAACAGCCGGGCGAAGAGTTAAATGACTGTGGGATTTCTCCTAACGTCAGTTAGAAACCCCCACTGGTCAGCAAAACCTGCATGCACATGTCAAGCTGTCTTATTAGCCAACCACCTGTGTGTGTGTGTGTGTGTGTGTGTGTGTCTATAAAACTGTCTGGTCGTCAGTCCAATAGCATGTATGTGGCATGATGCTGAGGCAAATCGGTTGGTTGGATGATTTGTGGTACAGGAAAAGAGAGGAGCACTCGGGCATATGTTACAGAGGCAAACACAGCTGAACGGGAAAAAAGAGAAGGAGGAAAAAAACAACAGCTATTCCTCCAATTGTGTTTAAATTTGAGTTGAGTTGACATACATCGTATAAATGTAATATAGCCTAACTACACTTTTGTTTGGTATTTATTCATTCATTGGGATCACAGGTAATAGAGGATTCTAACAATTGAATTTTGCACTTAAATATAATATCTTGAGAGTTTACAAAACCTTGGTCAAAGTCAATCTAGCAGCACTGTGACTTGTGGCACTTATGTGTCAAGCTCCTGAAAGCTCAATTCTACAATTTCCATAACACATCTGATTGCATATTTTTGTTGTTTGACCTTTGTTACCTGGTAAATACACACATAATTTCCTGCAAAATAGGGGTGAAAGCATTGCTTGTATCTCATAGAGAATAAGACTGAAAAAGTATTCTGCTGCAGGCAACTGCCAGTTATGAATTTGTCTATTAACACTGTGCATTGCAAAAGTAGTTTACATCTCATAATACGCTATGTAGAGCTGTGCAAGAAGGGAGTACCCCCTTCCCTGCAGTGTGTAAATAATAAATAAGCACAGTGTGGCCTACCACAGCTGAATGAAACTGTCTATATGAAAGACTGGAAGTGGGCTCTTGCTGGGATAACATTTAATTCAGCCGAATAAAATCTGTACAATACATATTTAAATTCATATGAACTTTTGACTGCTGACTAATTCTCATTTCTCACATTCTTGCAAAGTAGGAACTTCTAGCAATGTTTGATTAGACAGATGGACTCAAATCCATCACTAAACAGATGGCATAAAATTGTTTATAGCAGCAGCTACTGAAATAGCCCACAGACACAAAAAGGCCATCTGGGTACATGTGGGGTTTCCAGAATTGACCCATCTTTCATTTTCATTTACTAACAGAGAATCTAATGTAGCGATCCCCAGTGGTGTTTTACCAGTGAAGGAAGTCCTTGAATATTGCATGCAAATAAGTGAATTTGATGATTGATGAATATTAATTATGAATTGTGTTGTTTTCCCATTTTGGCCATGATTTCTGTCAGTCATAATGGGCTATGGGAACACACAAACAATATTGCAATGAAATCCAGTTGGGTAAGAAGTACTGTAAGCAGTCGCAGATGGTAGAATTAAAAGGGTCGGCTATTGTATACAAGCTGATTTTTTTTGCACAAACTTTTTAGTTGTAATAAAGCATGTAAAATCATTTCTTGACATCTGTAATTAAAAAGTTAAAAAATAAAAAAATGAAATAATGTATAGTAAGTATTCACAGCTACTTGTTTCATCAAATACACTGCTCAAAAAAATAAAGGGAACACTTAAACAACACAATATAACTCCAAGTAAATCAAACTTCTGTGAAATCAAACTGTCCACTTAGGAAGCAACACTGATTGACAATCAATTTCACATGCTGTTGTGCAAATGGAATAGACAATAGGTGGGAATTATTGGCAATTAGCAAGACACACTCAATAAAGAAGTGGTTCTGCAGGTGGGGACCACAGACCACTTCTCAGTACCTATGCTTTCTGGCTGATGTTTTGGTCACTTTTGAATGTTGGTGGTGCTTTCACACTCGTGGTAGCATGAGACGGACTCTACAACCCACACAAGTGGCTCAGGTAGTGCGGCTTATCCAGGATGGCACATCAATGCGAGCTGTGGCAAGAAGGTTTGCTGTGTCTGTCAGCGTAGTGTCCAGAGGCTGGAGGCGCTACCAGGAGACAGGCCAGTACACCAGGAGACGTGGAGGAGGCCGTAGGAGGGCAACAACCCAGCAGCAGGACCACTACCGCCGCCTTTGTGCAAGGAGGAACAGGAGGAACACTGCCAGAGCCCTGCAAAATGACCTCCAGCAGGCCACAAATGTGCATGTGTCTGCACAAATGGTTAGAAACCGACTCCATGAAGATGGTATGAGGGCCCGACGTCCACAGATGGGGGTTGTGCTCACAGCCCAACACCGTGCAGGAAGCTTGGCATTTGCCAGAGAACACCAGAATTGGCAAATTCACCACTGGCACCCTGTGCTCTTCACAGATGAAAGCAGGTTCACACTGAGCACATGTGACAGACGTGATAGAGTCTGGACACGCCGTGGAGAGCGATCTGCTGCCTGCAACATCCTTCAGCATGACCGGTTTGGCAGTGGGTCAGTAATGGTGTGGGGTGGCATTTCTTTGGAGGACCGCACGGCCCTCCATGTGCTCGCCAGAGGTAGCATGACTGCCATTAGGTACCGAGATGATATCCTCAGACCCCTTGTGAGACCATATGCTGGTGCGGTTGGCCCTGGGTTCCTCCTAATGCAGGACAATGCTAGACCTCATGTGGCTGGAGTGTGTCAGCAGTTCCTGCAAGATGAAGGCATTGAAGCTATGGACTGGCCCGCCCATTCCCCAGACCTGAATCCGATTGAGCACATCTGGGACATCATGTCTCGCTCCATCCACCACAGACTGTCCAGGAGTTGGCGGATGCTTTAGTCCTGGTCTGGGAGGAGATCCCTCAGGAGACCATCCGCCACCTCATCAGAGCATGCCCAGGCGTTGTAGGGAGGTCATACAGGCACATGGAGGCCACACACAATACTGAGCCTCATTTTGACTTAACATCAAAGTTGGATCAGCCTGTAGTGTGTTTTTCCACTTTAATTTTGTGTGTGACTCCAAATCCAGGCCTCCATTGGTTAATAAATTTGATTTCCATTGATGATTTTAGTGTGATTCTGCTGTCAGCACATTCAACTTTGTACAGAACAAAGTATTCAATGAGAATATTTCATTCAGTCAGATCTAGGATGTGTTATTTGAGTGTTATATTTGAGTGTTATGACAATAACTGAGTAAATACAAAATTCAGCTTCTAAACATAAAAACATCTTGATCCCAAAGACTTTTAGGAAAACATTCTGTGGACTGATGAGATACAAGCTGAAGTTTGAGAACGTTTGAATCCCATTACATTTGGCTTAAAATCGAACACAGCATTTTATAAAAAGAACATTATACCAACAGTCAAACATGGTGGTGGTAGTGCGATGGTTCGGGGCTGCTTCAGGACCTGGATGACCTGCTGTAATTTATAGAACCATGAATTCTGCTCTATACCAGAAAATCCTGAAGTAGAATGTTCAGCCATCAGTTGGTGCCCTGAAGCTCACGCACACTTGGGTTTTGCAGTAGGACAATGATCCAAAACACACCAGCAAGTCCACCTCTGAATGGCTCAAAAAAAAAAAAAAAAAGAAAGTCCTGCCTGAAATCAGATTGAGATGCTTTGGCATGGCCTTAAACTGGCCGACCATGCTCGAACAACCTCCAATGTGGCTGAATTCAAACAATTCAGCAAAGCAGAGTGGGCCAAAACTCCTCCACAGTGATGTGAAAGACTCACTGTCAATTATCACAAATGCTTGATTGCAGTTCTTGCTGCCAAGGCTGACACAGCCAGTTATTCACTTTCGGGGCAATTACTTTTTTACACAGGGTCAGGTAGGTTTGGATAACTCTTTTCCTTTAATAAATGAAATCAACATTTTAAAAAATGCATTTTGTATTTATTTGAGTTACCTTTGTCTAATATTAAAATTTGTCTGATAATCTGAAGCATGTGTGACAAATATGCAAAAAATTCCAAAATCAGGAAGGAGGCCAGTACTGTTTCCACAGCTGTATGAGCATTCTCGGTGACACTATCTACACCTAGCTTGCAGCTTGCAGTTTTTTTGTGCACTGACCACACAATATCATATTGATTGCACAGGTTCATCATTCAAGGCTTGGAGGTGTATCAGCAGTCATATTCTTAAAAAAATCCTGATTCTGCACTTCACAGGTTGTTGTGTTATTAGATTCAATATACAGTATATAGTAAGGCTCATGAGGAACCAGGTTCTCTCGGCTTGAAAAAGCCTACTCGACATTTTCCAAACTAAACTACTCTGAGCCAATACGAACATCATTAGAGTCATCGGTGAATGCTGGAAACAGTGATTTTAATTGCAGATGTCTTTGAAATACAGGCCACACTAACCTGCTTTGTTTTGGTCAGCTGTGCGTTTGCATAGAGGGGACATTCAGCCTGATGGAGTCTCTGAGTTTCCTTTGATGTCCCTCCCGTGTGAGACAATGACTGAGTGTTCATAAAAGTCCAGCTCATTTGACAGTTTGTGTTGTAGGGGAGAGATGAGGAAAGGCAGTATAGCATCAGGGCCACCATATGGCTATCTGATCTTTCAGCGTGGACCAATCTGCTGAATCTGTGGGAGCTTGGATGTGTTCACCGCATGATCCATTTCAAACACCACAGACATCAGTGAGTCAGCGGGCTAAGGCATACCACGGAATCATTGTATTTCAAGGCAAGACTTTTTACTATCTTGCAGTCAATCTACAGTATTAAGCAGCAATAAAAGAAAAACTAAGTAAACATTTTGGCATCTAATGAAACACATATGCTTGTTTTAAAGCAGAGTCATATATTAAGTACACCTAATCAATCCAGTATTTTTAATTAGTGAGTTTTAGTTGGGTGGTTTTTGTTAGATCTGTGCAGCCAGGATAGGTAACAGACTGGGCAGATACAGTGGCATTGATCTTCTTATTTAATTGGAAAAGGAGTAGTATAGAAGGACATTCGGAGAAATATCATACTGTTCCTTCAAGAAATGATACAGAACTCATTGCCAAGTTATCAGTAAAGTATATTCCCTGCTGTACTTGTCTTATTTTTGTACAGATCATGGCAGTCCCAATCTGGACACAGTCAAACTTGATCTTATATAACTCCCCTGCGTTTTCAGCTCTGCACAGAACTAACATAGGCATGCCAACCACTGACAATGCTTAATTAAATATTTGCAGCAAATGGTCCCCTATCATCGCTGGTTGTGAAGTGCCCAGGTGTTCATTACTGACAAATTCAAATAATGACCTGCTTCATGAAAGAAAAGGGGGGAAAATAGGTTGTAGAGATGCATTCTGTGTATTGTCATGATTTACGTTTGATTAATTTGAGCTTCACGAAGAGATGGTGATCATGTAAAGAAGAAGGTCCAAATAGGTTAAAGTTATGCGTAGTCCCCTTGTGTTTGCTCCCTTTTTTCTTCTCTCCTCTTTTCCCTCTCTCTGTAGTCTCTTGCTTATCTCCTTCATTTTTCCTAGGTACATCAGGTGGAGTATTTGAGGAGTTGTCCATATTTAACGAAGGCTGGGAAATGATTTTCTCTCTTTCCCAGTTATTCAGTATCCTTAGCTCCTTGCTTCTTTGTGGGAGGTCTTTTCCTGTCTTGTGGGACCCCAAGATCAGACCATGTAATGTTCACAGAAACGGCAAAACCCTAAGAGCTACATCTCAGACTGTGCACGCCTCAATTAGCATGTTAAATGTTAAAGCTAATGAAAGTACGATAAGAAAAAGATTAAACAAGTGTGACTTGTTTGGAAGGGTTGCCAGGAGAAAGTCTCTTTTCTCTTAAAGGAACATGGCAGTATGGGTTATGTTTCCAAATTTGACTGCAGACCTGTGTAGCACATAAGGTATTACTGTGTGTTCTCAGT
Source organism: Pterophyllum scalare (assembly GCA_024447675.2). Lineage (NCBI taxonomy): Eukaryota > Metazoa > Chordata > Actinopteri > Cichliformes > Cichlidae > Pterophyllum > Pterophyllum scalare. The sequence goes on along the minus strand of JAMQGT020012298.1, from coordinate 32,639 downwards.
TTGTAATTTTTGCAGTAACTTTTTTATGTGTGTGGAGCATGTACAGTGCTAGTGTGCCATCTTGCTTTAAAGTGATACAGCACTGTTTAATGGAAACTTCCTAAGTTGTGTGCTGCTTTGTTTGAGCTTGGATAAAATGGTACGTGTTGTAGCATCTGTCAGATCAGGTGATGCACTGCAATAGAGCTCAATTTGGATGATTTTGTTACTAGCTCAAGCACCAGCTGTGGCCCTAACAGTTAAATTAATTTCATTGCTCCACGTGACTAGGGAATCCATACTGTGGCTTAACATGTTTGACCCTCAAAGCTTGTTTGACTGTTGCGATCACTGCGTGCCATGCCCAGTGTAGTTAAGCAAACCGCGCTGTTTTCTGCTTGAAGACGGAGGAGGGAAAGTTGTGTTTCAGCACTTCCTCAATGACAGCTGTGTCACTGTGCTAAGCAAATAAGTAAGCAAAATGTATACGTATAATGCATGTGAGATGACAACATACTAACTGTGTCGTCAATTAGGCCACAAAATGCATCAAATCAGTGTCACTGTTCTCTCTCCCCTCAGCCCCAACCGGTCGCAGCAGATGACTGCCCCTCCCTGAGCCTGGTTCTGCTGGAGGTTTCTTCCTGTTAAAAGGGAGTTTTTCCTTCCCACCGTCGCCAAGTGCTTGCTCATAGGGGGTCGTTTGACTGTTGGGTTTTCTCTGTGTTATTGTAGGGTCTTTACCCACAATACAAAGCGCCTTGAGGCGACTGTTTGTTGTGATTTGGCGCTATATAAATAAAATTGAATTGAATTGAATTGAATTGAATTACAACAGGTGTGGATGTTTGCATGACAGTTGAGAGTGCTATTGAGATGAATTGAGGTTCTGAGACAAACCGAGGTATGCTCAGACCTAGATAGTGAAGTGCCAGCCAACAGGGAAGTTGGGAAGAGGTGACAACAGTGCTTGAGCATAATATGAGAGAACCAGTGCCTAGTCCGAGTACACCCTTAATCCATGCAATAGTCTATTCATGAACAAAGATCTCTTCCCAAGATGAGGTTGGACAACAAACACAAAGAGACATATCTATCAGAACACGATCAAATTTTTCATTATTCTTGGTGAGGTCCACTCTGAGCAAATAATTCATCATTATTTCTTTAAATCAATTCTGAAGGGCAAACAGTGGGGGTTAATATGATTCTTCATTAGCTGTTATCAGAAACATGAGCTGGAACAAAATATATTTTGATCACAGATAGATAGTAGACAAAAGTGAGACAGAGAAGGATAGAGCTGAGGTTGAATCAAACCCCTAGAGATCCCATCATATCTAGAAGAAGTGCACTCACACAAGCCTGAATTTTAAGCATACTGTATACACTCTCAAGCATGTGTAGATTCATACTGCATTCACTGCATGGTAATAAGTTGCTGAGATGAAGCAATTACTGAGAGTGAATCCTCAGAGACTGAGCACTGTAGCCTCCCTGTATGAAGACTAAATTCTCTCTGCTGGGATGTACCACATGTTACAGATTGCAATATCGTTATGATTTTGTAATGTAACATAATGCAGCTGCTTTGTTAAAAATACCAATTTCTGGAGCATGCATAACAGTATTTTCTTTATGTCCCTCAAGATTTTCAGCTTATCTTTATATGAACTACATTGTAGGAAACAGTCTCAAACTCAGCATGTTTTGTCTAACATTTCCATTGTAGAAGTGATGCTCCCACAAAAGCCCTGTAGTGTTCGTATATATTGATGGAATGGGGGCAGAATGGCATACTTCTGTAATGGCTACTGTGTGTTTACAAGTCCATGGCCCATTTGTTCCGTGAGGACAGGAAGACATGACGTTGTGAATACATCATGTTTAACCAGGCATGAGGAAAATTAACTGGGAGGGAAATCCCCTTTAGGCAAACTCCCATTCGCTGCTTGATGCAGTTGTCAAGGTGAGCAGGAAATGGTAACGCTAACTGTGTCTATGTAGGTTAATTGTAACTATTTTTGCCATATGTGCTTGTCAATTAATGTTTTACATTTTTCATACCTATCCAATGTTAAATTTATAGCATGACACTTGAAATACAAGATTTCACACCACTCAAACAATAGTACTGGAAAGTAAGTAGGAATATTTGCCTTTTTCCACCAACTTCACCTCACTTTGTTTTGTTTTTTTGTTTTTGTTTTTTTTAGCATAGTAGAATAAAGGTATAAAGTATATTTTGCCTTTCCCAGCTGCAATAGGAAGCTTAGTGCTTACATATTGATGCATCAGTAATTATAAGATTATATATGGCTCAAAAAAATAAATGGAACACTTTGAAAACTCAGGTCTCAATTGGGGAAAAATATCATGCTTCATCTCTATATTGATGTGGAATTGGCAATGTATTTGGAACCAAAGGACTACACATTGTTAGATGGAAATTAAAATGTTCAGCCTACAGCGGGCTGAATTCAAAAACTTAAATAAACTTATAAACTCATCGGCATGCCTGACAACATCGGGGCATGCTCCTAATGATACAACGAATGGTGTCCTGAGGAATCCCCTCCCAGATCGGGACCAGGGTATCACTGACCTCCTGAAACAGTCTGAGGTGCAACCTGCTGCTGCCGGATGGACCAAAACATAATGTCCCAGAGGTGTTCTATTGGATTTAGGTCATGTGAGCGTAAGGGTCAGTCGATGATATCAATTACTTCATCCTCCAGGAACTGTCTGCATACTCTGACCACATGAGGCCAGGCATTATTGTGCACCAGGAGGAACCCAAGACCCACTGCACCAGTGTAGGGTCTGACAGTGGATTTGGGGGGGGGGGTATTGATGTATCAGAAGAATACTAGGTGACAGCTGTCTCAACCTGTAGCTGTTGGTGCATGACATCTCTGTTTGCAATATGTTTCATCTACAGGAGCAGAACACCTGTCAATACTTTCCTTTTTCTAAATGATATTTTAAATCTTTGAATTATTTGTAAACACAGTAGCTTTAGTAGCTGAGAACTTCTTCCTCCACTGAACAGTACAACGGCAGACTCTGCAGAGAGCCTACCTTTGAGATCTTCTGGATTTCTAAAACTCATCCATCAGTGAATATGTCCTGGTGCACTGAGACTTCTTTCTCTTACTTCTCCTCTTTTTTCTGTCTCTTCTTGTTGTATTGCAGGCCTTTCTCCTAATTAACTCCTTTATGTTTGCATAAATTAGCCTTCCTGCTGTCGTGGTCTCCCAGTCCTCCTGTGCAGGTTCACCATTTTCTATCTGTCTCTCTTTCTTGTTGCTCTCTCTTTCTCTCTGAATGCGTGTGTGAGTGCGTTAACCTCACCTTTACTTTTCAGGGGAAAGACTTTTCTTGGTTCCCGCCCTCCATCTTCAGATAACAAGCTTACCTGTTTGTAATTGTCTCGTTCCCAGCTACTATTTAAGGTTCAGAAATGCCTTCAGTTGATGCCTGATTGTTGAACTAACCACGTCAGTGAAACTGGCTCTTGTTACTGGAATGCCTTCTCTGTTGTTGTCCTGTGAATTTTTTTTTTTTTTTTTATTACACAAGGGAAAAAAAGGAGTTATGGACCAATCTACATCACTGGACATTTTGTCCCAAGCCCTGTAACATTCTTTGTTATAGATAAACTTGACAACTTTTCTTTCCAACCTTTTCATTAACAAGCAAATTATGTTGCATTTCAACTATGCTGCTATGAGGGCATAAAGGCATGCGTGTGCGTGTGTGTGGGGTGGGGGGTTCGGTGGGGGGCTAATGTGTTACAGTAATATTGTGGTCATCAGTTAGAAGTAAGCAAAATAATCTTAGGTTTTATTTATAATAATATAATATAATATTAATTATAAATGATGTCCATGTCTAATGCTAATTAGTGACTGCAGCAGCTATTCTAAGAATCAGAGAAAACTAATGTAGAAAAGAATGCACTGTATAGCTTAGCATTAGTGCCATTAATTAACAGTTTTTCTCAGATTTTTACATTTTGCTTTTGACTCACTTCTCGCTATCTTCTACTTCTTTCTTTGTCTACCTCTGCCTGTCCAGTAATATGCAATAAACATGGCCAGAATAAACTGATACCTGAGCTCAGCATACCCAGGATATCTTTCCGTTTTCTGGATTCACTTATCCCAACATCAACAATCAGGGTAAGCAGCCACATGAAGCTGGTCATCAGCTTGCTAACTTAAGCCAGAGTTTCCCGTGCATGCTCACACTATGAAGTGGCTAAACACATGATACAATCCGAAAGCAACACAGCTGCTGCAGACAAAGCAGTGGTGTGAGTGTGTGTGTGTGTGTGTGTGTGTGTGTGTGTGTGTGTGTGTGTGTGTGTGTGTGTGTGTGTGTGTGTGAGAGAGAGAGGGGGGGGGAAGCACGGACTCAATATAAAAGTGCTGCATGAATGCTTGTGCACTTTAAATCCTCTGTCCATTAAGACTGAAAAAGTCAGGCTATATTATTCAAATTTAGCCTATTTGAAGGCAGGAAGGAAAGCTGGCAAAAGTGCTGACTGTGTGAGTTAACATATGTCAATATTGCAGCGCCGTCATTCAGGCACAAGAGCATCTGATGGATTATAATTGAGTATTTCCTTAAATTAATTTTTAAAAGATGGTTTTAGGTTTTCTTTTCACCTGCAGCTTCAATGGTGTTCAACAGTCTAAGAAAAAAAAACAGCATTCAAACGTAGGCTTTTACTACATGCAAATTTGCTATTAGGTCAAGAAATAAATAAAATAAAATCAAGGAATAAGGTTGCAGCTATGAATCTATTTCTTACTGATGCTCAGCAGGGAAATACACAGTTATTAGACACTATTAAAAAACTTTAGACCTTCCTACTAACTGCCCACAGAGGTCTAAGGTATCTTCCAGAAATAGTGATGCTATTTTTTGAAGAATTGATTGGTCAGTAGGTGGTGATTTCAAACTTGTTGATCTCTAATCTGGAATATAACCTGCTCCAGAGCAGGTTAGGTTCACACCATAAGTTGTCATGGTGATATACTAAGAAAGCTCATTTTCAGGGATTGAACTATCAATAAAAAAATAATCTGTCATGTGTAGTGCATGATCAGTGCCGTACTTAAAGCTGTTTTGGACTTATACAAAGTGGGCGTCAGAGTGATAAATGACCATTTAAATGAGGTTGGACGTGGGGGATTAACACAGTCTGTTCAGTTTCTCAACCTTGCCAAAAGAAAAACACCCATGTCTTCACCGAGCACCATCCCCAACTCTAATCCAATCTTTACAACTGGAAACAGGTGGGCCTCAGTTACCACTGGGGCAACTTGAAGTCACTGGGAAGATTAATAAATTGATGTCTGTAATTAATGTTGGCATATCCAAATAGATGTGCATCAACACGCCACAGCTAATGGCTTAATAAAGCAGGATAAACACACCTCTTGCTGAAGGAAGTGGGTGGTGTATCCCTTCCTTTCTTTAACTCACCCACTTCAGTTTACTTTCAAATTTTCAATAGATAGTGCATAAAAATAAATTCTCACATCACAAAATATCATCTTCTGCTCTTCAAACTCCCAGCTCCAAGCAAGGAGGTTGCCCAAAAAAAAAAAACTTTTATAGAATATTTTAGCTGACAATATATTATATATTCAGTATTGCCGCGAGGTTAGCTCAAGAAAGATGAAGGTATTTTACTTTTGCCTCTCCCCCCTTTATTCATTTTGTTTCTAAGAGGAAAAAAAGCTATTTCTGTCTGAACCAAGGTCAGTGTAATTCCTAATAAATTCATTACTGAACATACACGAGAAAGAAAAAGAGCCATTTCAAATAGGTGTCCTTCAGAAAAGACAGATCAATTTAGGATAGGACATCCAAAAGTTTTCTGTATTACAGTTTTCTGTAGACAATATAGCAGTCAATCTGCAAACTAGACAAAGAATATGAAAGATCCCCTTTGATTCTTATCAGGTCACTTTTCAGAGGACTTGGTCAATATTTAGGGAGATATACTTATTTGCTTTCTTGTCAAGAATTTGATAAGACTGTTAAGTAAAACTTGGAGTCACATAGGTTAGATTAACACAATCTGGGGACCCATCAGCGAACCTGCTGTCTTAGCCCCTGGGGGTAATGGCCAATTATTTTAGGGCTTCCAGTGTAGCCAGCAAATATCCTGGTGAAGACTCCACTGAGTGTCAGTTATCATTCAGTCTGGGTCATCACAAAAAAACAAACAAACAACAAACAAACAAAAATTTACTAAAGCTTATAAAGCTAAATATGCTAAAGCCTGTGAACTCAGCTAAGAATGTGCTTATCCTATGAAGCACTGAAACACTGGCAGATTGTAGTTTTAGGAAGAGTTTGTTGGAATGGTGTAGCTCCCCTGAAAAAATGCACAGTGACCCTGGTGATATACACTTACTGGTCAGTTCATTAGTTACACTTTACTAGTTCCAGGTTGGACATCCTTTTGCCTTCAGAGCTGCCATAATTCCCTGTAGCATAGATTCAAAAAGGTGCTGGAAACATTCCTCAGAGTTTTTAGTCCATATTGAGATGAAAGCATCACACAGTTGCTGCATATTTGAGTCTGCACATTCATGATGCAAATCCCCCGTTCCACTTCATTCCAAACATGCTCTGTTGGATTGAGATCTGGTGACTGGTGGGAGGCCATTTGAGTACAGTGAACTCATTGTCATGTTCAAGAAGCCAGTTTGAGCTTTGTGACATGGAATCTATCCTGCCTGAAGCAGCAATCAGAAGATGCACTGTGATCATAAAGGGATGGGCATGGTCAGCAATAATACACAGGTAGGCTGTGGAGGTTAATGCTTTCAGTGCTCAACTGGTCCTAAGAGGCCTGAAGTGTGCCAATACAGCACAACCACCTGAAGTGTTGAGTGTTGTACAAGGCAGGATGTCACGACTGCTGCAAGATTCCACATGTGTGGTCAGAAATGATCTTTTACATGCCTTGGTTATAAAGAGTGGTCTCACTCACCGAGGCATTTTCAGTCATATAGTGGACATTTTATTTGTTTTTTGTTTTGTTTTTTTCTCCATAAACCATAGAGATGGCTGTGAAGGAAAATCCCAGTAGATCAGCAGTTTTTGGCACCAATGGCTATCTCACATTCAAAGTCAATTAAATCACCTTTCTTCCCCATCCTGATTCTCGGTTTGAGCTTCAACAGGTCATCTTGACCATGTCTACACACTCAAATGCATTGATTTGCTGCCATGAGACTGGCTGATTAGATACTTGTGTTTATAAACAGTTAAAAAGATGCACCTTAAGTAAGTGTATTCATATGAGTTAAAGAAGTTCTAGTAGTTCATAATATAAGAGCTGCTTTGTTAAGTAATCACTATTGCCATAAGCCAAAGTGGAGCCTATTTCTTTTTCTGTCGATATCGATCTGTGCGGCCATTTTTATAACAATTTGGACACCAAGGTCACCACTGCCACATCCTTTATCCTGTATGTGTTTTTGCGAAGCACTCAGAGCAACACACATTCACCACATTTTATGTATTATAACTACAGGTCTTTCCAAGCAATTCATATTTGTTTAGAGAAAACAAATGCTTGACAGAAAAAGTTCAGTTGCTCTACAGATGGATGTGATCCAGCCTTCATCTGATCTGGCTTTACACAGCAAATTATACAATCCCAATAGATGTAGTACTATTATTGTCTCAGATCCTGACAAAACAGTTGGAACAATGACTGACGGTATAAAACTGAAATGTTAATGGACAACTTCTACACCAATTAATATCACAGAAGTTCCCCTTAATGAGAATTTCTTAAGATGACTGAAAGCAATTAATCTCGCTTTTGATCATGAAATCTTTTTTTGTTACTTCAAAGGGATAATGCTAATTTGTAAACTGGAAATGTAATATTCTCATGTCAGCAACAAAGGGATTCGATACAAGACTTTAATCATGTCTTTCTCCGTTTGTAATGCCACAGCAAACAGCAATCAGTTGCATGCCAGTGTTTTCCACATTAAAAATATGAAGCCTTCAGCCTACAACATTTCAAATATTTCTTCTTATGGATTTTTTTTTCTTTAAGATGTATGATAATTAGAGAAGGTCACAATAAATACAAATAACCTCACTGTTTGTATCTATCACCTTCTTTCTGTAATCTTATTTGGATTTCTTTAAAATAACGGATACTAGAAGGAAATTCAGGCAGCTACCAAAAATATGGCAATGGAAGAAGTTTCCAGTGCATATTGTTATTTTTGTATCTTTTTTTTTTTATCATTATTCAAAATGTTTGATTTATTACAGGCCACCACACCTCAGTATACAGTATCTCCTGTATTGGGTGATTCACTTGGGACTGCACTACAGTATACCTTACAAATGTACAGTACAGAAACAGCAAAGCTCAGGAAAATAGGTTTTAAGGGCTTATTGAAAGTCATTCTTATTAATCATCATCATAAAGTATTATGGTGATGAAAGGTCATGCATATCCATTCATTCATCTTTGCACTGCGACCCTGCACTTTTATAGGCATTACAAAAAGGAGCTGTGTGTGAGAGGCCAGATGTCCAAGGCAGTTGGATAAGACATTAAACAACATTTAACCTGCCAGCTCTCCAGTACTGAGTCTGCGTGATGTCCAAATGCACCTATGTAGGAACAAGTGGGAGTCTCTTTCTTTCCAGACAGCTTCCTGACAGTTCCAAAAGTGAGAGAATGTTTAGTGCAGACTATCTACTGCTGTTTAGCCTCCTAACAGTGGCACCACTAGCAAAGATGAGCAGGTATACTCATCCAGGTCAGATTTGCCATGAATGCAAAGAAAACTGTTAATAAAAAAGGAAAACAAGAAGAGAGAGGCCAGGCTCAGGACAGCCGGGGTCTACCATGTGCAGCAATGAAGCACTTCACCTAAATTGAGTGTGCAATCTAGCTTTATACTGATATCGAGTTGCCTGAAGGATTGTCCAGAGATCTTTCAAATGAATGTGGAAATACACGTTTTGCATTTAAAAGCACGATACAACAACCGGTTGCAACAACAGAAATTGTGGAGGGCACAAATCTACCTTTTCCATATAAATAATACTTGCTACGTTCAAGAAAAAGGTAAATCATGACATGGCTAAAGTGGCAACAGAAAGCCAACTTTCTAGAAAATTCCCCAAGGGAAGAGACCGGCTGTACAGTGGCTAAAAGCTGATTTCCTTGCACTAAAGAAAAAAAACTCTTTTGAATTTAGAAAATTGAATTTACAAGTCCATTTCCAAAAGAATGGGGATGCTGTGTATATAAATATATAAATAAAAACAAAATGCAATGATTTGCAAATCTCATAAACCCATGTTTTATTATTCACAATAGAACAGAAAAAACATCAAATGTTTAAACTGAGGCATTTTACTATTTCCTGAAAAAATAATGGCTGAAAAAAAAAGTGATATTAAACATTTCTTAAACACAAGAAACAGCTGGAGGAACATTTTTGAAACTAATTAGGTTAAGGGGCAACAGGGCCGTAACATGACTGGGTATAAAAGGAGCATCTTAGAGAGGCAGAATTTCTCAGAAGGAAAAATGGGCAGAGGTCCACCAATCTGAAAAGAATTGCATCTACAAATTGTGGGACAATTTCAAAATAACATCTCTCAACATAAAACTGTGAAAACTTTGAATAGCTCATCATCTACAATCCATAGTCATCATCAAAAGATTTGGAGAATCCAGAGAAATCTCTGTGTGCAAGGCATGAGTCATGGAACTCGCTGCAAGAGTCCAAGAACACTTCTGGAAACACAGTTCACTGTGCCATCCACAAATGCAGGTTTAAAGTAAGTGCTGTAATGCAAAGAGCATGATCCAGAAAGGTTGCCATTCTTTCTGGGCCCAAGCTCAATCTTCAGTCTTTGTGGTCAGGCAAAACCAATACCTGAAATTGGGGTAGTAGTTGATTATAATCTGTCATTGGTTCCACAATATCAGAATGTGGTCAACTAACCACATTCTCTTGAGATCCCTGAAGACATTTTAATTTTCTTAAGAACAGGAACAACTCATAATTATCACCTATTCCAGCTGGATGCATACATACAAAATATTTTCTTTGCAATAAGAGATCATTCTTTAGCAGGCGGCTTGTTTTAACAGGAAAATCCAGCTGGATCAAGCGCCTACAAAGTGAAGTGACCTTCGGGGTGAATGTTAAAGCATCAAAATATATGAAACTGCTGTTCTACTTCAACTTGCTTGGTGAAATCCTTCAAAGTGAGGGCTTCCTCTTTGTCATACCTGACCCTGTGTTTCCCTACCTAATGGCCCACAGCACAAACAAAGCTTAAGAACTTGAAAAAGTGGATGCTGCTGTGAAGAACAAAAGCTTTTTCATCTTGGTTCTGATATCTGGCTGACATCTTGGGTCCGCAGGGAGTTTTAGCTCCCTGCAACTTGTTCTTCTTCTTTTTTTTCAGTAACATTTAGCAACTGCTACAGACTTGGAAAATAAGAAGAAGAAGGGGAAAAAGAGAAGAAAGGGATTCACTGAAGGCCATGGGTGCTAACTGGGAATATCATTTGACAACTGGCTTATTAGATTAACAAGCCAGTTTACATAAGTGATCAAAAGTGGCCTCATGGATGCTTTACATAACTGATAATTTTAATGATAAAAGCATTTATGTCAACATTTTCCATCCAACCATGGAAAAGGTTATAATAAGTGGGCATTTTAGCACTCACTCGATGATTTAATAAAAGTTGAACTCAGACCAAACGCCCAGAGTAGTATATAATAAATCTTGATTTTATGCGACAATTTCCGTGCCACATTAAAACCAAATATTGTGATCACGTTACAGATAAGTATATAAAATATCACCTCAAGATCTCATAACCACATAGCACACCACGATTATAGCCCGTGTCACAAAGATTTACATGACAGCTTCAAAAGAGAAGTAAATTGAGTTCAGATGGGTTTACCATCCAATACCTCCCTGGATGGGGGGCGCACAGGGGGGCACTTTGATGAAAACTCCTTTAAAATGAGTTTACTAGCTCACACACACATCTGACTGGCCCTATTGGCTATGTCTTCATCAGTACGGTGCTGCTGATGGCAGGCCATTTACTGACAGCTGCATTTGGAGGCCACAGCAAAATTTCAAGCTCCTATCAAACATCTGTCACATATTACATTTGAGACAGCTGGAGAGCATGCTTTCTGGCTTTTGAGGGAATATTTTCCCTGGTATTTAAAATAAGCAAGTTTTGCCACTTTGCGGGCATCTTAGCAGTGGATTCTAATAGTACAGTAGTTATTCAGGAACATAAAGACCAACCTTGATAGGTGAATGGATGGAGACATACAGTAACTGCAATTTTTATACTCACTGAGACAGCAAAAAGCAGGATGTACAGACTCATTGTTCAAACCTGACAGAAAATACTTCAAAAGTTTGATAATGTTGCAACAAAATAAGTAATATAAAGCAGATTTTTGTTTAAAGTTTATATTGTATCATGGATTTTCTCTTTGAGTATGTTTAGTTTTCTTTCTTAGTTCCAGTGACTTTAGAGTTTAGATCTGTGCATCTTCCTCAGTATAAATATTCCCTCACTCTTATATATTGTCTCCTGTCTTATGTTCATTAGGTGTTCTATCTCCTTCACCATTGTCGGCCTTCGTCACCAGTTCCCAGAGTGACTCCACCACTGGCCATGCGGCCAGCCTCCAGAGTTGCTTCGCCTCCATCACTGAACAGGTAGACACCCAGAACTGTTGTGCTTTTGGACTTTTGTGCTCCATGTTTTCCTGTTGCTTTCGTTCTAAACTAGAGCACAGCCCACTCAAGTATTAGATCAGTACAACTTCAAATGAAACATTAGGATGACATTCTTAACAATGCAGTCAAATACCACATCAGAACAACGCTGTGAAACTACAGTCTAAAGAAAACTGTGAAAAACAATGTTCAGCAGAAAAGGTTCCAGTTGCCATTAAATTTTGTTAAAATTACACACATAATTCAACAGTGAAGTGCTGTAGATTACATCCATCATCATTACAATTTTAGAAGGTTTTATAGAGGAATCATATGCTTAACTATGTTTACACTTTGCACAATTGCCTTTTACTTCAGCAGATAGAAGTGGGGTTTAATTTAACTATACATAAATCAGTGACCAATTTACACCACTGCTCTTCCAAAGCAGTATGAGGGTGTTCCTCATTCCACTCATTCCTGCTGCCACCCCCCTGCGGATAAGCATATTTAAAAGACACAATCACAATATAAGAAGGTGCATAACATGTGTTTAAATGGCTACCAGTAAAATGTACTCACACCATTCCCGATTTCCTCTGACAGAACACACAGTTTGAAATAATCAGTTCATAAGGGAAAAATATCCGATGCCTGCATCACCTGTGTGCAAAAGTAACCGTTACATTTTAGCACCCAAGGATGTCCTGCATCTACAGATCAGAACTAGCTGTGGAGTAAATTTGGTTCACTCCGCTTCCCACTTTGTTTGTAGTAACAGTAACTGATTTTGTTTCTGTTAAGGCAGACAGCTCATTTGAATTGGACTGCTTTTTTACACAGGCGATAGAGATGATAAATGCACAAAGGGTCTCTGGGCTTAACAGTATGTAGAGTGATGATTAGGGACACTTGACACTGCGGTGCGGAATGCAGGTCATCCAAAGACATCATCCCTTACTGAAATCTCTATTAGTTTCTCATGTGCATGGTGTAACACCCCCTACACACACACACACACACACACACACACACACACAAACCACCCCCACTTTCTCTCTCTCTCTCTCTCTCTCTCAGGAATTGTCGCCTCCCTTGGGGAGAAAAAGAGTATCATTTCATCTGCCTTCGGAAACACAAACAAACTTACCGTTCAAGCTCTGCTAGAGTAATTCACGTTGTGCCGTATTAACTTTAGTGCAGTTTCCCTGTGGTTGTATGTTCCCATTCTCCGGGCTCTGGAAAGTGAACAGAATTTTCAAATGACTGCACATTTTCTTGTGTATCCATCTGAAATTTATTTGAAGAGCCAAAGAGTATGTTTCAGTTGCTTTGGAGCAATAACAAAGTTTCGTTCCAAATCACTATATAAGAGAGACTTAAAGCGCTAATTTCAATTAGTATTTCTGAATTGAAACTTGGGGTGTCTCTTGTGCTGTGTGTCGTACGTTGTAAGTACATTCTAAGATTAAAATTGCATTACTTTTATTTGTGCACAAATGACTTCACAAATAACAAATACTCACTATTTTTTTTTTTTACTTTGGACAAAAAGAAACAAATGATGCTACATATGAATAATTTTTGAAATGCAAGCCTCTTTTTGTTGATGCACCATCTGCTGCACAAAAGTGTTGGGTACGCAAACTGCAAACACGTGTTTTGAGCAGCATTTAATCAAAGACACTTTAATCCTCAGTGAGCTTAATGGGGTGAAAACTTTTTTTTTTAGCAGATGCTATTTAAATGAGAGAGCAGCTCAGACTTATTAGCTTTATTTTACTGACACAGGAGCCTGTCAGTAGAAAAAAGATGGCAGGAGGACAATGGTCTAATGCGTGAGGTATACCTCCTGGACCACTCAGCCCTACAAAATGGCTGACAGAAACCCATTCAAAAAAAAATTATAGTCTGTTCTAATAGGGGCTTCATATGGGTCCAGCACTAAAACCCCTGAGTCAGGAATTAAAAGGGAAATGAGTGGAACATCTAAAACTGGTAGGAAAATAGAAAGTTTATAAGAAATAGGGTCAGCTCTGACCCCTCAGGTGAGATTTGGTGTGATGACTGATTATGATTGATGATCATTTTCTCGTTTTGCTTAATGCACGTGCTCTGCTGACAAAAAGTTGATGCAGAAGAAAAAGAAACACGATTTCAAGGAGGAGCACTCGAAGAAAAAAGAAGTTACGTAAGAATCTCTCTGTGAGCATGCTGATAACATTTACTTTGCTGACCATTTCTCATAAACTAATTTAAAGTAAGGTAAGATAAGACAAGGTGAACCTAAAGCAATTCTTTGCATCAGTCATGTTATACAGCTGACCCATAATTTCAAAGCTGTAATACACTCTCCTGTCAGAGTCAATGTCACTCGTGCTTGAAAGGGCCTGTCAATTCAAATGGCTTTACACACATATAATGTGGTAAAAATTGAGGAAAGCATAATGTAATTCTGCTGATGAAAAAGGTAGACAGTGTACTAATGGTTACACAGGGAAGCTTCACATGTCAAATTGCCTGTCAAAAATTCCATTGTGACTAATTAATGGCCAATAATCGGGGTTCAGTTTGTTATTTAATTGTCTCACAGCTGTTTCGGCTAATTATTGCTTGATGTCCTGACGTTTGCTTGGAAATTACTGAATAGATCAAATTAAGGACATTTATTTACATATGCGGGACAGGGGGAAGGCCCATCAGCTGGACATTTTATGATGCTGTGATAGCTTCCATTGTATCAGCTTCTCTTCTCTTCTCATCTTTAATGATGATGATTGGGATAAAACATGCATTCAAATTTGTCCAACGTCCAAATAACACTGATTACCATATATTAAAAATGGGATGGGTAAAAAACTAAACAAAATGAAAAAAAAACATGCACATGAACACACGTGTTTATCTATTTTCATACACACACTGTATGTGCTGTATGTGATGTACGGCATACTGGGTGGAAGCACCTGTGTGCCCTCACATGCAAACGCTTACACTCACCCTGACTAAAAGAACTAGCATACACAACAGGGTGTTCTCAGTTAGCCCCGAGCTAATGAACGTAAATTCAGTACTGCGTTTTAATAAATAAACAGATGATGGTTATCAGGCTTTCAGTCTCTCCCTATGAGGGACTCTGCTTTTTTTTTCTTTTTGCACTGTAATTAAATACATAATACTGTCATTATGGATATAATAATTGTAATTAACTGAATGTATTTCAGAGCTGTCTGTAAAGGCAGCGCAGTCAGAATAGAAAAACCAAAGACAGAATCAGACTCTTCACATTTTACATTGTAACAACATATTTTTATGAAGAAATTTTAAGGAACTGCATGAGTTTGGCCATATACCACTGATTACAACTATGTTATTGTAATTCTGATCCATGGGAAATAGGGCTTGATTAATCACATCATGTTTTTGCTTTTGTATTGATCAAATTGCCATATTGTTATTACTAGAGAAAAACCAAAACTGGATAATTACAGAAAATGGCTAAAGCAGTCAGAATTAGTCGGAACCAGCCAAGATTTATGAGGAAAAACACACATGCTGATGAATTAAAGCACCAGCTGGGTAGATAACCACCTAAGCAAACAGCAGCTGCACTAACCAGTTGTCTGCAGGGGACGGTAGTACATTCACCTGACTTCAATTAAAAGAAACCCCTTAATGACAGAACTGCATCGTCAGTTGTTGCAGTCATTTAATGTTTTGTGGAGAGGGGAGCAATAAAGGTCACTATGCATGTCCATTCATATTACAATGGTAGAGTTAAGTTTTACCAACCACTATATCTCAGTCAAAAGGCTGTTGAGTGAAGCGTTGATATGATTAGAAGAGACAGTCTTATCCATTTAAATTTTGTCGTATCTATTGTGATTAAACCAGCTGGCCTTCACATTTGAAAGCAATTGAAAACATTTAAATTGTAGATTAAAGGGACAGTGGATGACATCTTCTGTGATGTAAACATGGCCGTGGGGAAGTGATGCTGCATCAGTATTCATGTCACGATTCAAACATGATGAGAGCATGGCAAGAGCAGCGCCTCAGTGGATTCTGGAAATCACACACGCAAACAAATCTACACGACGTCGTGAGTTCCCTGAGTTCCTTAAATAAAATGCACATATTCCTAAAGACATATTCACACTTCTCCTTACACACACACACACACACAAAGTATCAAACTAGTTGGTAGAGCAAAGTGTTGTAATTTAGTGGGCGTACAAAACGGGTTTTGATTACAAGCCTGGAGAAGAATTGCTGACCCTCTTATCCAGCACTGAGAACATGCAGGTCATCCACTCAGTTCCTCTGGCCCATTCCAGAATAATGAGAGCCTGTCTGAAACACTGGACCTTTACTCCCTGGACTGTTAACTTCTCACAACATGAAACACAGCTGGCACAAAGGGTTCAAATTGAGGACTAGAGTAGACCTGGGATCTCTATCTATCTATCTATCTATCTATCTATCTATCTATCTATCTATCTATCTATCTATCTATCTATCTATCTATCTATCTATCTATCTATCTATCTATCTATCTTTACATTACTGTATCCTTATAAACATTTTAAATACACTGCTTTTGTTATAAGAATAAAGAATTTAAAATTGTTTAATAACTTTACACTGACTGAATGAGAAAGTAAATACAGTCATGGTAAAAAGAATGGACACCCTACTTCCAATTCTAAGGTTTTATGTATCATTGCATCCTTACTGCTTCCATAGGAAT
This sequence comes from Pterophyllum scalare, assembly GCA_024447675.2. Taxonomy (NCBI): domain Eukaryota; kingdom Metazoa; phylum Chordata; class Actinopteri; order Cichliformes; family Cichlidae; genus Pterophyllum; species Pterophyllum scalare. The sequence continues at coordinate 16,126 of JAMQGT020012298.1, read as the reverse complement.
TAAGAAGGCGAGTTGCCAGATGTTGCTAACCAAATGCATGTGATTAGCTGATCATCAGCAGGTGTGACCACCTTTGTAAGAGCAGAAGTTTTACAGTTTGCAGGTATGGAGCATGCAGGTGTGTTTTAACTATACTGCTGAGGTGAAAGGACATCACCAATAACCTCAGAGAAGCAACTGCTACCTATCAATCTGGGAAGAGTTATAAGGCCATTGCCACAAAATTTGAAGTCCATCATTCTACAGTTAGAAAGATTATTCACAAGCGGAAAACATATGAGACAATTACCAATCTTTCCAGAAGGAAAAATTTAACCCAAGGTTAGACTGTGCAATGTTTAAAAAAAAACACACATCGGCATATCAGCACAAACAAATAAATGACACATTGTAATATGCCATCAGTTGTTGTTGTCTATTTGAGGTTACATTTACCTAAATTTAAGACCTCCTAAGGACCAGGACCAAACCTTAGAAGTGAAAGATGGTGTATTATTTTTACCATGGCTGTATATAAATAAAAAGACAAGGGAAATAATGGGTAATTCCTAATGACAACAGAGCCAGATTAACCACAAAATGCAAAAGGCTTTCCTCTGAAGTAGTTTGGTAGCCTCACTTTGATTCTTTGGTTCTTCTGTGATCTTACTGTATTTCTTTCCATCTCTCCCCTTTCTTAAACTCAAGCGTCAAAGATGACAGATGAGAGAAATGCCTGAGTTGTCAGAAGCCATTCTCTACACCCATCTGTCAGCTAACCAGTCTTTAATGGCAGCAGGACAAAGAAAGACAGAACTCAAGAGGACAGAAAGAATGACAGTATAAAACTGAAGAAGAGGGGGAGAGACTGAAGAGACTGAAAAAGGCAGTAAGGCAGTAAGTAAATGGAAGTGGGTGAACATGCAGGTGACAAAATAGAGAGGAGAGAGGAGAAGGAAGGGACAAGAAACCCACGCTACAAATAATAGTGGGATTTATGTAATTGATGCTGCCTTTGTTGTTGGAACAAAAGCCCTTAAAGACATGCATCTTTCAGACACTGACTTCCTTCTGTTAATCTGATGGCATCCAAATGTTGGCTTCATGGTTAACTGTGTACCATGGTCACTATTCAGCAAATAATAGGCAGTAATCTTGGTCACACTTATTGTGTATAGCTTTGAATGCTGCAAAACAAAAATACAACAGCACTTGTCTCTCTTGCACCCTAACCTCCTCAGCTCACTAAAAACAGAAATAAGAGGGGGGAAAAAACACTCGTCCATTAACAACATAGAGTTTAAAAGACTAGCTTTAGCTAGCTGGAGGTGCACACATACCCCACCAAATGTCTTTTATGTGTATTGAGTTTCCCCTCATTCACTTTGCTCAACAACTATTAGCGATTTAAGTTTTTATAAGTTTTACAGTAACATCTTTAGCTCTATGGAGACAGAGTCTGTGACAAAGCAGATTAACAAGACTTGAAAGTAATGGTCATAATCAGTGTTTTGATAAAATGTTAACAGGAGCTGAAGTTACCTGTTGCTTCCAGCTGTTTCTGTGAGTCTTTCATCTGAGCTACATTCATACCTGCAGCATCAGACAGCAGCCTGATTCATAAGCGTCTTCAGAGAAGGAGATTAGCATGTATTTACATACGTGGCACAACAGCAGTAACTTCATTAATTACTTATAACTTCTCCCTGACATGTCTACAGTTGAAAAGCTACAGTTCAACAATTGCTGCTAAGTAAAGGCTGCTAAAGTAAGCATGGATGCATTCTTAAGACCACAAATAGACCACGGCATTTCAAAATTATCAAAGTATCTATCAAAATAGAGCTTTCCTTTGTACACCACCCCAGTGGGTTCTAATCAATCAAGATGTGAAATGAAATAAAGTTGAAAGCCTGGCCTTCAAGCATTTTAACAAAAACATTGCATAAACTCTTTAAGAATTACAGACAGTTTTACACAGTCCCTCATTCAGTACAGCCTGAAGAACCAATATAAACCCACCAAAGAAATAGCACAAAAGCTTCAAGAATTACTGAATCAACAATCAGGTACATTCATAAAAACAAGGAATGTACTGGCCAGTGTAGCCTGAAAAACCTCAGAAGACAACAAAATTTGTACCAGAGTGATGGTAAGTATGGAGAAGGAAAGAAACAGCTCATGATCTGAGGCTTACCACATCATTTGTCAAATGAGGCGGGGGCAATGTTATTGTATTAATGTGTATGGTCGCCAGTGGAACCAGGCCACTTGTGTTTGTTGATGATGTGACAGCTAATAGAACAGTGTACTGGGGTATACTCTCTGCTCAGATTCAACCAAATGCTGCAAAAATGGTCAGACAGCCCAAAGTAAACTGCACAAGCAGCCCAAGAATGGATATTTTTCATCGACCCAGTTCCCTGATCTCAATCCAGTAGAACAAGCTGAAAACTGAAGGCAGATCCTCAAGTAAGCAGCAGTGGTTGTCCATTATCACACAGAGCTAACAATCCTGCAATTCGGGCAGAGTGTACACTTAAGGCTAAAACCAGTGGTTCTCCTACCAGGATTCAGGGCAAAGTATTTGGAAATATCTGGTGTGTAGACATAGAGCAGCAGCATTCTCCACTGTTAAATGGCAGTGTATGTAAAATGCATAGCCAGTAATAAAAATGCTTGATATTTCATCTCTAAAAAAGTGTCAAATATGTCAGTATCTTCAATATTTCACAAAGCCCAATCAATGTTCTCAGTGAGGTAAATATTTCAGCTTCTGTTTTGTTGTAGACGCAAAACCCAAGCTCAAACCAGTTCTTGTCTGAACCTGTGCTTTGGACACTAGAGTGAGCTTTTACTCAATTCAGAACTGAAATACAGAAAGACAGCTTGACACATTAGAAAATTGTCAGCGCACAACTGATAGTGACAGTTTACTGACACCCTTTGGTTTTCACGTTATGGATAATTGCCTTCTTATAAAAGCTGTCTACTACTTGTCTCCCTGAAAAGTATGCAAATTAACTGAAAAATAGAAGCTGCACTCTCGTAGCACTGTGGGAAATAAAGCATGGACGAAGATTACATAGCTAGCGAGTATAATGCAGTCGTCAGCTAGCAGCTGATTAGCACAGCTTCTTTATCACCTGCCACATTACTTTATTCTCTCTTCCTGTTGTTCCTTGGGATATGGTGCAGCCAAGAAGTACAGATTAAAACCATTTTTCTGAACAACTGGGAATTATGCATGTAATAAAATGCTGGACTGTTTCTGTGCAAATATTGGAAAACACATAATTTTTCTCTTCTTTGTGGACACTAAAGCTGCCGACATCGATTAAATCAGTTACATCAGGTGAGATCTTCTGGGAAAGTAAACTTTAGTAATCTAAACAGAGCTAAAGCAGTCAGCTGGTTTGCAGCACATAAGCTAGGCAAAGCAAGATCATTTTTATTGCACAATTCAGCAGCAAGGGAATACAGGATGATTTGCATAACACAAACTAGACAGTGAAAGAAATATGACATTTTGGGAAACGGTCTTAAGGGCTTTCTTGAGTGAGATGAAAATCTTTGTTTAAATGCAGTGCATAGGTCTACTGCTGCTAGAGGGCACCAAAATTATATTCTAGTGAGGAAGCACAATGTATATAGTTAACATAATCTGGTAGATTCATGCATTTTTTTAAGATAGAAAATTCAATCATCACTACAGCAGTTATCATGTGTGATATCCTCATGTGGATGTTAGCTGACAGAGAAAAAAAAACATGAAAGCGAGATTTTACAAAGGTGATTTTACAAACTTCTTAAAGTCAGTCTAATATTTGATTGTGTGATCAGTTATTGTTGATTAGCATACTACCCACCATAGGTTATGTAACCTTAGAAGCAAGCCACAGTTCAAACATGCAGGTATGCAGGGGGCGTGTTGAAAATGCACTCCTGCACTCTGCCATTCCAGAGTAAACAGAATGCTACCAGTAAGTGGAAGCATGTTAGCTTAGCTTAGCACAAATAGAGGTTAAGGTCTTAGAAGAGAAAGAAAAAGCAGATTTGTCCAAAGGTTTTTGTACACTTCAAACAAGTTAAATCTTTAATTAGTGAGCTTTCACCGTGTTGGTAATTGGATTTTTTACCTTTATGCACCGTTAGGCTGGCATTTCACCCTGGTCTTTGTATAACAACACAATACCTATCTGCTGGCTGAGAGAAAGCCTTCCTTCTGCTGATCTGAGTAAAAAGTACAAAAGATAATGTATGTCCTTGAGCGTGGATTTATATTCGATAAAATAATGAAGTGCCAAATTATAAAGGAGTTGCCTTTTGCCAGGAGTATGAATACAAACATGCCAGTTTCTGTCATGTAAGTTGACCTATACTCAGAAAAAAAATTAACTAATAAATTCACTGTACTGCTTCTGCTGCACTGTCTGACAGTTCTTTTGAACTTTTGAGCCTCCAGTTCTATAAAGGTGTAAAAGACTGGAATGCTTTCTACCAGTGTGGCTGCTGTGGAGTTTATTCCTAACCAAAGTGTCAGTGGGAAGTTCATACTGGTCGTTAAAACTAAAAGGCATTTGCATCTTTGAAGTATGAATGTGCTCGGTAAGTTTCAATGCTAATCTGCCAATTAGAAAATTTTATTCTGGACCAAAGTGGCTGACAGACTGACTGACCAGCAGCCTGTCATTCATGGGGTAAATCAGCACTGAGAAAAAAACACTACAGCATAGTTACCCAACTTAGCAGAATTATTGGAACATCAGTTTCTCAATGCAAACATTACAAGTTTCCAACTATCAACCCTCAATTCCTCGTATAATATGAGAGTGAGGCATAAATGAGTTGTTTATTGTATTATTGCTCCCCTGCACATATTGATAGAAGTTCGCAGGTTGTATTAGTGGCCGGCAAAGTGAACAGCTCCTGCATTGCAGTGGCAGCATGGCATGCTATACTTTCCCTTCTCTATATATTGTTGTAACACACACCTCCATGGCCTTGTGCTGTGAGGCGAGCTCCACTGACACCACACGAGAATACTGTAATGAATTTAAAAAGCTGCCAAAAACTTCTCTGTCTTTTGGCCTTAGGACTCAATTTCCCTTGGCAGCACATTGAGTTGGAATCAGATAACTACCAGAAAGTGTGGAAAATCTAATGCATATCAAGTGAAGAGACATGCTGACACTCCCCAGTGACAGAAACACCGTACTCTGTACTTGCAAAGTACAAACCCAGCATAAAGCTGAAAAGAATGGAGTGGAAATCGAGATCGGTAGAAAAAAAGCAGAACCATAGGTGGGAAGGGGATGAGCATGTTTATTTTTTTATTTATTTATTTTTTCTCTGAGAAGACAGGTACTAAAATGGCCAATGCGTGACATGTGCAGCAGTTTATTTTTAGGAGTCAGGCCCTGTGGGAAAGGTTCATGTGGGCCATGTGACAGGAGTAGAATGTTTGACGAACACAGTCCTGATCAGGCAGCACAGCTGTGTTCTGCTCACTCACAGCAACAACAAGGCTCCTAGTTTCAATCTTGTGGTCAGTTTGCATGTTCTCCCTCTGCCTCCATGGATTTGTCCCACAGCCCAAAGATACAGCTGTTAGGTTAATTCTAAATAGTTCACATGTGTTGATATGTGAGTGTCCACCTTCCTGAGCACTATTTAGAGGAATCTCATGGTGTTCTTAGACATGCTTTTCACATCCATGCATAATAGACAAATCTAGACATGTTAATATACAGACTGAGCCTATTCATCATCAGTTTCTTTAAATTAGCCCCCAATTATGTTGTTTTGACGAACAATTCAAGTACATTTATTTGACATTTCCAAACCCATAATGGCAACAGAACATGTTTCGCTGTTGCCACGGTAATAGACAAGCGAGTCCCAAAGTGCTGTCCCGTTTCTATTTATACACCTCTTGAAGTCATACAGTACACCTCTCCCACTGCGTGCGCAGGTGATGTCTTTCAAGCCTTTGAGGGTTTAGTGCTCGGACCTCAGGGCCTTTGACCCACTGTTTACCTCTGTGCATGACGGCAGCTTACACACGCATCCACCCAGAGAGCACTCCTCCTGCAGCTCTTCTTCTGCCAGCCCAAAGAGAGCAGGAGAGAGTGTGACATGCAGCTGGTAATATGGTTTAAAAATTATATTTTGGCTGTATTTTCACAAGGCAGTCAATTAAGTTAAGTGTCCAAAAATACAAAACACTGGGTCAACACTTCAAAACCACGACAAAAACTCTATATTGCATTTACAAGTCAAGACCGAGTGTACAGTATACTTTTTGTTTATAATCCCACGAATGCCGACATCTCTGGACTGCTGTCTTTTTTTTTTTCACCCAGTGCATCTTGGGATTGGCTGCCACCCCCTCAAGCAACAAGCTGATAAATAAATGCATGACAGAATTTAGTGATTATTTTTGTTCTTTTTTTTAAAATAAATACATTTTGTGACATTTATGACTTTTACACCACTTTGCCTCTCCTTATTACCATGGAAATTAGTTTAGCTCCAGCAACCTTCACTTTGTCAAATTTGAACTCAGTAAGTGGATTTCAGCTTGCACTCTGAGATTTATGATGATAGGTAGAGAAAGGTTTTGTTAAGGGAAGCAAGGGAGTATTTGGATTTTGAGAACTTTAAAAGTGCTGCTCGGTTGGGGGTTTGAAAGTGGCGTCCATAGAAGAAGAAAAAAAATGAAAAGAGGAAAATATATAGGGACTGAAGTGAGAGATTTGCAGAGCAAAATAGTTTTTTTCCTTTGTTTATATACTGGCAATGTGACAGAAAGCGACGGGCACACCCCAACGCATGTTTTATCCTACTTCTCAATTAGTTTTAATGGGTGTGCCTATTGCTTCCTTCTTATCACAACTTGACATACGGTATTATTATACAGTACCCCGAGGAACATAGCTTCCACTGATTTCAGACTAATGGTATTCCACTGAGGCAGTTTGTTCCATTTTTCCAGTTTTATTCATAAGGTGAAGGATTTGCTGCTTTTTCACCAGACCGCCTAATATTCATAGAAAAGCACTTTCAAATATTCAGCATGTAATTATATTTAAGGGAAGGAAAGTATTTTTTTGTTCGTGATGTGGCTATTGCTGTTGCCTTACAGGGTGGTCCAAAAGATACTGAAATTAAAAAATAAAGGATGATGGCTTATCTTATTGCCCTGCAATAGACTGGCAACCTGTCTGGGGTGTATCCTACCTTTTCCCCTATGACAGCTGATGGATGGATGGATGGATGGATGGATGGATGGATGGATGGATGGATGGATGGATGGATGGATGGATTATCATATTAGCCTCTCTGTGTCCCTTGCCAAAATTGTATGCTGTCAGTTTTTTTAGATTTATTATGAGCCTTGTTCCAGAAAGTGCAACAGATTGTTTTAAGCACAGAAAAATGCAAGTTCAATCTTTAAGTGATTGAGGAAAGAGTTTATCACAGTAAGATTAATTTGATTTGAACAAGTGAAAATCAATTTTTAGATCCATTTTCTGTTATTCCTAAAGTTGACAATTACATCTGCTTTTGCTCAGTTCTCTTCTCAGTAGTTGTACACTTTCAGGCCAGTATTTGTCTGGAAATTGACTAAAACACAAACTACAGATGTTGCCTGTTCTGAAGGCCATGGGAAGTGTTTACATTAATCTTCAAGGTTATTGTGCTTTATTTGTATGGTATTGAAAAAATAAAAGCATCCTGTGTCAGAATGAAACTGAAGCTAGTTCATGCATTTATTACTTCCAGGCTGGACTACTGTAATTCGTTACTATTAGGTTGCTCTAAAAGCTCCCTGAAAAGTCTTTAGCTGATCCAAAATGGTACAGCAGGAGTGCTGACAGGGACCAGAAAGAAAGAGCATACTTCTCCCATAATGGCTTCTCTTCATCGGCTTCCTGCTAAATCAAGAACTAAATTTAAAATCCTTCCCATCACATCAAAAATCTTGAATAATCAAGCCCCATCATATCTTAACCCTTACATTTATAATTATGGCATAAGGCATAATTATGAGAATCTCAGTCAAGATTTCATGAGTTTTTGTTCCCCTTTAGGCATGAAAAAAAGCAATTCAATTGGAATTTTGTTCATGAAGACCACATATTATAAAAACAAACAAGCAAACAGATATTTTAGAAATCTGTCAAAAACTTAATTGAAATAAAAGCATGAAGTGAATTCACATTTTTACACCCAAATTTTGAGCCAGCACTAACATTAGAATCACTACTAAAACTCATTTTTCTGTTCAAGAATGAAGCTAAATAAATGTAATTTGGCATCTTAATCAAATATTAATAATGTGCTTTACTATTTTTTTTGCTCTAAATTTGAAAGCATGAAAAGACATTGGCTATTACCAGTACTGTTAATTTGGGGCAGCTGTGACATAGCTCTACGATGGGTGATGGTCTAATATATTTGTTAACCACTGCATCACCACAAATACGTAATATTTTTTATAACCTTTATTGTTTTTGTTAGTTTTTTATCATTATTTAACCATTTATTAAGTTTACTGGGAATAATAACAATAACAAATATATGAGCAATAAAAGTAAAAGATACTGCTTTTCTTTTCTTTGGGCAGCTTTTTGCTGGTTGCTGGTTACAAAAAAATTGTACTACTGTGATTCGACAAGTGTTTATACTCTGCATCTGTCAAAAGGCTCACAGGCTTACAGAATAGCCTTTTGCAAGAAATGAAATTAGTGTTTTGCACAAATAACTATCATTTAATGGTTTGTCTACTTTACTCTTGTGCTTTTAGAGGAAAGATGACTTCTTGCCAAAAAAGACAGGCAAAAGTTTTGAAGTTATTTTTCCATCTGTATGATGTCACTTATAGCAGATATTCCTAATAGGGTCGTCTAAGGCATGCAGCTCTGAGTGGCCCAAAAGGAAAACTTAATATTTACGGACAGATTTTCTTCAGTTCATTTCTGCTGAGCACTCATGACTGTGGTGAATTGTATTTGAAATCCCTCTTACAAAATGTCAACACATTCTGTGAGGAATTGCAGGAAACTGAAGCCCCAAAGACGTAAAGGCTTACTAATAAATAATAAAGTCTGATGGCATGGCTGTTTGTGCAAGCAAACAATGCTAAGCAAACAATTTAAGAAAAGCGGGAATGCAGGAAAAGGAGGCGACTTGAAAATAATTTTAACTGACACTCTTGAAATGAGTTTGCTTTGACAGGAATGCGCTGATGTGGAAATACTAAATTTTACTGTTTACCTGTACATCCTTCCTGTGGAGCTTCTATCATTTAAGCGACTGCTGATGGGAATGCCATTGAGTTTTGATGCAGAAACCTTTTCTCTGAGACAGAAGAACATTTGTTTTAGGAAGCTGTAATGGAGTGGAAGACATAAACGTCCCTTTCCGAGAGTACGATGACACACACTGGTATACCTGTTGCCTGCTCGCAAGCTCTATGCTGCACTATAGCATGCAGTATAATACAGACAGACAGTGAGCGTTCAGTAGTGTTCACAGCAGAGTGGAAGGGAAGTCTGGAAGTCTGTTTGCGTGATTGTGTGAGAAATACAGTCAGCTTTCTGCTGCCTCCTGTCCTCCCACAGCACTGCAGAGTTAAAACCGTTTCCCACATGGGCTGTTTGCTTGTGATTCTTAACTATGTGGAAAGAGTTGTCAGTCAGATTGAGAACCTCACTTCCCTCTAAATGGATTCAGTTCCAGTCATGCGCAAGGTGTAAAATGGACACGCTCAAGCAGACATATCCACTGCACACGCAAACACTCCCTATTGCACTATCTTTGCTGGAATGCTGCTCGCTCTCTCTCGCTCTCTCTCTCACTTTGCTGCCCATTTCTGCGCCTCTTTCCTTCCCCTTTAAGATGTCTGTAGAGAAGGGAGCGGAGAGTGACAGAGTGGCACATGATAATGACTAACAATGAGATAAAAAGCCCTTTACTACCTAACCTTGGCAGACAGGATCAGAAGATGGGAGCAGGAAAATGGGTGAAGGCATTACCAGCACCCATGCACCTCTCATTACCTGCTGCCAAGAGTTCGATGCTGGCACTGGTCCGTCTTTCTTTTTGTGTCCTGAGCAGAGAAAAGAAAGGTAGCAGTTCTTCAGTTTCCTATTCTTTTCCATCCTAGTATTAAACCTTCCTCCTCTTTCCATTGACCTTCCAACATTGTGCCCTAATCTGAAAAAAAAAAAAATGGTAAGGATGGATGTAACAGCTTTGTTAAATTATAATATAATAAAACATAAAAACCCAACATACAAATCAATGATAACCTTAAAACCACCAATTTAACACAATTCTATGAATTAAATCAGAGTTATGATGAATAAATTGAATTCTCAGCAGTTTCTATGGGTCTGTTGACATTAATACTACTGAGCCATTACAGCTGAACAGGCAATATTGGAACCATACCTCAGGTAGTTTAGTTTGCACTATTTCTGAGGGGGGTTGCAGATATTAAAATGTAATTATGAGGGTATCTTTCTAAGCACGATAAGTGACCTGGGAGGGGTGTTTTAAGTCCTGTCAAAGTCCTGACATTTTGGTGAATATTTAAATTGCTGGTGCACTTTTGCTCCAAATAAATTTAGATTGAAAGATCTGTTTCAAAGCTTTCACCTCCTGAGTGGTTCATAATGTGTCACCAATTTTGTGGTGTCTTTTAATTTCTTATAATTTTGTTTTAGTTTTGTTTCAATTTTGCCTAGCAACAACTTGAATTGCGAATCACTATTTTAACATGTCACTCTTTCAAGTCAAAATCACATTGTATTTTCTCCATCACGTGTACACTCAGTGACTTGACTTCATGTTGAGTAATTAACATGTAGTTACATCTGGACCAATCACAGTGCTATACATGGGTCAGTTTCTTTAATGCTGAGAAAGTACTTACTCAAGTAAATATAAAAGTGACTGGAAAATGGTGCTGTACAAACAATGTCCTCTCTTTCTGCAGTGCAGAAAGAAAGAGGGAAAAAAACATGCAGTCCAAAAGTGGCTGTTGTATGTACAAAATATCGAAATCACAAGTCCTACATGTGTTTGGATAAAATCAAACATTAGTCAGGTGTAACGACGCAACGATAGTAAAATGTTTGTTATACAAGGGAACACAAAATTTCAAGAACAGACTAAGACATTTTACAAAAGCTCACGGGAGTGGGCAAAACAAAAAAAACAAGGAACCAAATAGTCTCTGGAGCATGAAAAAAAAGGCGACTGAGACTTTTTATGTTCCTTGAAGACGTTTCACCTCTCATCCGAGAGGCTCCTACAGTCCTCAAACCAAAAGGTGGAGAGAGGCGTGGCTCATTATAATCAATGTTTTCTGGTGAAACCAATTTGGGACTTTGTCCCACTCTATCAAGTGACCTCCAGAGCTCCAAACACTTCTATGACCTGGATGACTGAGAACCTACACGAACAAGGAACCAAATAACAAACTCAATAAATAGTAAACGACTAGATTTCAAAAGTAACTGGATGAAGAACTCAAACAGGAATCAAACAAAGAAACAAGAACCTCAAAACTCTGGGTTCAAGACACCAGGCTTTCCAGTGGTTTGGGGAAATGTCTGGTAAGTTGTGTCTCCAAATGTTGAACAATTTTCTTACTGTAAGAATTTGTTATTTAAAGGTTAAAACACATAAATGCACATATGCTGCTTTGCTACTGGTTCACTAGAGTACTACTGGACACCCAAACTATGGGTGTCTTATATAATGATCTTAATAGTGGTAACTAAAACCTATGGGCATTTCTTGGTGACTGAATAATTCTAAAAAAAAAAAGAGTCTTTGAAAAGAAAACTTTTTCAAGTTTTACCACCACTGGGCAACTACATGTGTTACAGGGAGGTTTAGTACAGTATCCTCTTTGCAACCAGTTTCACCCAGCAACATCCAGCAGCCTCCAGGAAACACTCACCTACTCCTCTGGGAATACATTTTTCCCAAGTGGCTGAATGTTGCTGAACAGTCCCTAGACATGTGTGACTGGAGCCATGGCAATGCTAAGTACAAATTTTATAATATGTAAAAGTCTGAGCAGACCCCAAAATGATTTCAGACTTTAGTACTTAATTCCCCAACAGTGTTTTATTTTACTGTTCTATTTGTTTGGATGCAGTAAAATATTCTCAAAGTCACATTAACACCTGCATTACAATATGTTTGGGTCTAAAGAAAGCATGTACAAATCTTAATGCTAATTACTAATTATCCCCTTGTTGACACATAGAGTCACTCTCACACACCTACGCACATGTTCACAAACAAATAGACAGAAATTTACTGGTGAAAAATATTTCCACATGCACACACAGAACTGGGCATTCCAGTAATTGTCTTGTTAGTTAGTTGGTGTGTGTCAGACAGCTCACCGTTCCTAATCTGCATAATCAAACAAGCTTCCCCTGAACACATTCTGCAGCATTGTTCATCAATTACTCATTTAGTATTAATTAAGACCTGCTCCAGCTTTTAAATTGGAATTTGCAGATAGCAAGTTCTCCTGAGGTTGCTTACTGTCTCTCTTTTGCTTCCTGCCCTGTAAAGTTTCTCACTGTGTCATCAGCAGCTAAGCTAAAAGCAGCCTCAGCGTTTTGGGAAATTACTTTATTTGTCAAAATGCTCATTGGGGGGCTAGTAACAGATGGAAAAAAAAACTGAATTAATGAGAGAGCAATACTAGGTGACAATCCACCTAACAGCAACATTTGACCTGAAATCTGGAAATCAAGAGTGATAAAATATTTGTTTCTTCAACTTTCAATCATTTTCATGAAATCTGGTTCACAAACTCAGTAACAGCATACATATCTTTAATGACTGAATCCAAAAAGGAATTGGGTAACTAAATAGCTTCTCGGTATATGAAGAAAAACAGTCTAAACTCTATGCTGTGTTCCATATATTATGAAAATGTTTAAACCCGAGTTTAAACATCATGTGCATATGTATTCCAGTGCTATCATACACGGAGATGGATGAACTAGCAGCCAGCCACACAGGCCATTACATCGCTTTGTAATGAAAAATGCAGTCAATCATACATTATGCATATAAAAGATGTGAATCTGTGTTTTACATTACACAAAAACAGCAGTTTCCGTTAGTGTAACAATACCACAGTTTACTGTAGCTGTATGTACAGGTCTGTGAAAGGATATCTGTGTACAGGTGACAGTGACAAATAAAATCTCAATGCTGATATCCAGTTCTATATAATTGTATTTATAGAGCACCAGTCAGCATCAACGGTCATCTCAGTTTGGAAAAAGCAAGATTCCGAAAAGATGTGGGATCGCAGGCAAAAACAAAAACAGTATATGCGCAAAAACGACTCCTCAAAGTAAACAGGAAGTGGACAAAACAGAAATTAATACCAAGGCATGAAGTTTAGAATAAAACAAGAAGACAAACACAACTGAACAAAGGAGGACAAAGGCATTAACCCAAAGACAGAATAATGGAAAGCACCAAACTCACTAAAAACACAAAAACTGACAAAAAAAAAAAGCAACACAAACTCCATAACTCAACAATATCACAAGAACCCAACTCAGCATCAGCAGAACTTGTGACAGCATATGTATTAAGTAGATTTGTACAAACACATGACAATTTAAGGGAAACTTCATGATGCAGTGTAAATAATGTTTGTTTTTTTATTATAATGGGGACACATATTTGCAACAACATGTGCCCTTCTTTAGGATGAACACACATATGCATGATTGCTGATGGACGCATGCATGTTTGTCATGGATTGCAGGTTAAGGACCCAAAACGCAGACTCGGGCGAGCAGAAGGCGAGCTTTCATTTTGGCTTATTCGCCGTTCTCAGAAACAGAGTTCAAACTGTGCAAGAAGCACAAATTCAAAATTAAGCCAAGAGATGTGCATGAGTTCCTAAATGAAGCACAAATGGCAGTAGTCCATATGTGTGTGCATAATGAATATCAATTAAAAATGTGGCCATATTGTGTGCTTCAGGTGTATCTGATGAACTAAAAGCACAATTTAAGTAACTTATAGCAGGAACAAAAACAAAGGGAACAAAATATGCAAAAAAATTACAATTTGGCATAATGGTGAATGTAATTGTAGGTGGGGGAGGTAAACATTAAATTATAGTTAAAAGGAATGTTATACAGATTATATGTGAGGCTTTTTTAAGGCTTACTTTTTACATACCATAACAGGTGGTGGACGCTGTGAAGATGCAGAGTTTACATAAATTGTTTGATCGGGTGTTTGCTTGTTGGTAGCTCGACAACTTCCTGGCAGATTCTGATTAAATTAATTTCACACATTCAGTTGGTCCCAAACAAATGAGGCGGATGATCAAAGAGCCTAAATGTGCCTTTTTGGAGGATTCAGAAACAGCAGGAGCTCTGAATTGTCTCTGTAATAATTCTGTTCCTATTCATTAGCATTTGTTTGTTTTTTGTTTTCTGTCTTCTTTTTATTATTATTATAATTTTGTACCTGCACATGTGTCTTTTATGGGTTGGGGGGGTTCACCTATGAGTTACAGAAATCACAATCAAAAGCCCCTCATGTAACCACAGCACCAAATAAACTTATCTCACAGAGCGAGACACAGCCCGACTTAATAACAGCCATCAGTCTTCACAGTGTAAACACCACACTCTCATTACATTTGTGTATACTGGGTGAGTGAATTAGTACATGTAGTGTCTGTGAGGTATGAGTTTGCATGGCAGAAGATTGTGTTTGCATGAGAGAGAGCGAGAGAGAGAGAGAGAGAGAGAGAGAGGCACAGTGAGAGATTTTGTCTCATTAATAGTGTTGTTTACAGACACAGGTAGCTGGAGAGAGCTGTGAGTTGGAGAGAGACGGCAGTTGACTTCCAGCAATTTAATTTTGATTATAATGACAGCATTTTTGCTCAAATGTAGGTTTTATTTTATTTTTTCACATTTTGCACCCCTTCTGCCTTCTGCTGCTGCTTTAAGAATTCTGCATTCCTCTTCCTCCTCTTCTCTCTCTCTCTCTCTCTCTCCCGTGCTCCATCATATATTTCTGTCTCTCTCTTAACACTCCATTACTGCCAAATTCCCTTACTAGCATGTGTCCCCTTGGCCTGAGGACTAGTGTGTTCCCAGACTTGGCAGAAGCTCTGACGGTTCATTGTGCCAGCAAGGGCCAATATGACTGGCAGTAGACAGGGTGGGCTGCTCCAAGCCCATCACTGGGAGGGGGGTAAACAGAATCGACGGCATGGCTACAAACTCACTTGGGTGTGAAGCAAATGTCATCCCAACTCTGTTCATTCTTCCCTGCATTCGTATTACTTTCAAATGGCTTGCACTGTATTTTGTGTGCAGTAGACCACTGTGTGCTTTTCTGAACTGTGTCAATTGCAAGAGTTTGATATAACGCCACTAAAACCATAGTTTCAATGCTGAACTGCTGCTAGAAGAAAGAGACCTGTCTGGGCTTGATTGTGTGAATTTGCATTCATCCATTTTCCTAACTGCTTATCCAGCGGGTGGCTTGGATCCTGTCCGAGCCATCATAGGGTGAGAGTCAGTCACCAGCCTTTTGCACGGCTGATACAGAAAGACAGGCAACCATTCACATCCATGGCCAATTTAAAATCACCCACTGACTTAACATTGTCCCGGGTTTTGGGCCCAGAGTTCTGTATGTTTTGTAATCTGAATATTTGGAATCCATGGTGTATTGCTTTCAGGGGTTTCTTTACTTTGTAAAACAGAGTATGCCTCTATGTTTAGTCTTAGTGCTCTTGTTACTTTTGTATTCTGGGTTGCTGTTCTTTTTTTTCTTGTTTTTTTTCCTTGGGGGGGGGTCTTTAGAGATATTTATATCTGTTTCTTTGTGCTCAGATTCAGTCAAGCCTCCCCAGTATCTCCTTGTAGCTCGTTGTCAAGTCTTCATCTCTGTGTTAGGTGTTTTCCAATTATGTTACTTCCTATTTTATTGTGATACTTTGTTGTCTTGTGTGTCTTGTATTTAGTTTTACCTCCCATGTCATGTTGTCAGCTGTGTTTTGTTACCCTGTTGTTTCCACTTCCCTTGATAGCAATACGAGTTTGAGAAGTTA